>JAGDQP010005514.1:0-26656 GCA_022664845.1 Lepisma saccharinum | reverse complement strand
TACCTTGACTTATAAACTATACGATCTGAAAATGAACTACTCATCAATTCTACTTACTAACAGATGTTAATCATGCTCTATTCACACTGACTTTGATGACTCATGGAATAATTTGAAATTTAAGAAAGCTTGCACGTTTCCCTTATAATGCTGCGTTTGAAATTACTATTACGTTAACTTCTCTGAATGTTATAAAATATAAGAATGAATTTATGCATCTTACTCGAAGTATAATGAGTTTTTATAAAGGCAATTTAAAGAATGTGAATGATGACATTTTTTATATGACAACCATGTACTATAGGTAAAATTTAGAAAGTATGGTGTCTTGATTCAAACTCAGATCTCCATTACGTCTGGCCTTTTGCCTCTTGGGCAAGTTAGGTACTGGGGATAAGGTTGTAGTCAGTAATAAAAGGCAAAGAGTAAATCTCAGAAATACGGTTTCATTCTAAGAATGATTATAACAAAAGTAGCACCATGTTACTCACCGGACTGTATGCTTGGTCTAGAGTTACAGTTGGGCTTCTCGGCCAGTCTCCCAAATATGTAGAGTAGGGTATGCTTATAGTAACTTGTATTATGAAGTATCTTCTCTTTTGTTGTGTGTCTCATGTTCTATATATCCTTCTATATATTAGACTCACTTTTCCCCTTTTGGGGAGCTGAGGAGCTTACTCAACTACATGGGTCAGCACTGCTCCAGGGGAGGTGATGGCCCATGAAGTCGGAAGCTCCTGTTTTTCCACTCATACAGTCCGGAATGATTTCTGCGCTATTGACATAATAAATGACTTACATTAACAGTTTTTACATCATCACAAGTTATGTAAACTTGTTATGTATTCTTTATACATGAATAAGCGTCTTCCGCTTTTCTATTTGTTTCTTTTAGGCATTTGTTACCTGTTGCGATTTATACTACTATGCAATATAAAAGTTCACTTGGTACTAGTTTTGTACATATGAGTGTCTTTCAATAAATGTAGATATAGTCTTGGGATCGACCAATATCCCTGACAATATTAACAATAGCTATTACGAGGAATAAAAGGGTAATATTTGAAGTTAGGAATATATTCGCATTGTTCGCGAATAGGGAGTGTGATAGGTAATTAAAGTAGAGAAAAGAACTGGAAAGCAACACTGTAACATTTGATGGATTGTCCAGAAAAGGAAAAGATACTCTTGCATGGAATTCATAGAGGTTACTGTACTTCTTCTGCGCATGTTTCTAACATCAATATTTGCTCCTCAGGTATGTTAATTAGGCTTCTCCTTAGTTAGCCCTAATCTAGTAATGTGATAGGAGTGATAATTGAGGGGCAGTTTACTTTATAGTTCGCAAAAAAAATGTAAAATTAAAGGAAATATTTAAAATTTCAAACCTGTGTTGAAGTTATGCCAGTACTCGAAGTGGGTTAGAAAAAGTAAGGGAACGGTTGCAGAAGTGATCTAGAAAAGGTAAGGGTATGCCATTAATAAAAAGCTAGGAGTACGCGAAATCCAAAATGGAAAAGGTAAGGGCACGGAGTGTTCCCTACTTTGAGGACTGAGTGTTGCAACCCAAAATGTAGCAAGTTTCAAGTTAAGGAAGTGTGAAAAGAGAGCGAATTGTACTTGGGACTACTAAGCTAAACATTTGTTAGGACGAGTGCAAACGTCATGTTAAACGTCATGTGCATCGCGTGTGGTAAAGAAAAGGTTCTAACCTGACTGAAACTAACCAAAGACATAGACCTACTGTCTGGGGATTTTGTAGAAAAAATGTCATTCATAACGCAAAGTGACGCAATTAGTATTCCTTCGCTTGCCGTCGTGGTTTTTATCTGTTGTGCAACGCAAGTGCGTATTTATCTAAATAATAATGATATTGCTTTCGTGACACATTTTAAATTGCTGGTTGTCCCTAGGTGCTTATAGAAATATCTGTTCTAATTATTTGCAAGTGAATGAGTAGTATAGGGCGTGCATATAGCTCAACAGCTGACCGAAACAGCGGGCCATCAAGTAAAATTTAATAGGTTTTCGTTAAGGATACGAACAAAGAAGTATCAACTCGCTTGAATGTAAGATACGTAACGCAGTTCCTTCAGACAGGGATCTAGAGCAGTCTCAATTAAGGTCGCAATGTTCAGTGCCATTTTCAGTTAGATTATCAAAGAAATTTACAAGAGTAGAGATTAACACCTACATCAAGAACGTAACCAATGGGGAGTGCCCGGACACTCCCGAAATTTGCTGATTCTGTCTGCATCTAATTTATTCCTAACCAGAAATTTGCCGAACGCAACTCGAAGTGCCCCCAAGCTTTTAAACCAAAAGCTTGTTTCTTGTAAATTTGCAACAAGTACAGTTCAAAAGGGGACATAAAATTTTAAACAATATTCGTTCATATTAAACATTTTGGTCTGAAGATAAATTTTAGCTTCTGTATCAATTGGCCATATCCTTTGAAGAACCGAAACATTCCATTTCTTTATTTAACCTAGTTTGATTCACAATGTTTACACAGTCAAGAGGTCATACACATTCTAGTGCTGCAGAAATATGAATCATTACGAGATTCATTTAAACAGCACTCCTCCAGTCCTTAAAACAAAACATATTATTGTGCTATCATGATTATCTTTTCTTGATGTTCTCCAAATCTGTTAGAATTGAATATTTTCCTTCTTCGAATCACAAGTTTGCAATCTCTTCTGAAACCACATATGCTGTGGAAACAATTGAAGAATATCATATAAAATAAATTATCCCGGATTGCAGAATGATGGCATTTATGACACGTGATTTACAGAGCGCCACAATGCAGTTATTCGAGCCGATTGTTGCCAGCTTAACGGATATACCTTTGACCGAGAGAAAGCAATATCCCACACGACCGAATTGCTCCATGCAGGAACCAGCAAGACCTCGTTCATTTTGTCTCTGTCTGCATGTGAGAAACTTCTCAGTTTTACTCCTTCACTACCTTCAGTCGCCAAAGCATGATTTGACGGCAGCGTTAAACCACACAATACTTGTTATAAATCAGTTGAATAAATTACGTGACAACAGAGCAAATCAAGAATTTGCGCGACTTTCGCAGAAAGGCGAAAACCTTATGTCATCTCTGGGGAAGAGCCAATATTAACGCCAAGAACAGAAGACAAGGAATACTACTCTGCTTCAAATGTGGAAGAACTTTTGAGACGTTTATTCCCTGTTTGGATGTCCTTACAGTAAATTTGCGAAGGCGTTTTGATGGTTCTATACCAGATGCATAAATTTTTCTTGAAACTGTTCTCTCCGTACACTTGTCACCAACCAAGAAAGATCAGCTGAAAATTGCTATGGCGTATTTTGGGGACACTAGTGAAAGTGAACTTGAGTTGAGAGTGAATAGGCCTATCTTATGTAGTGCGAAAAGTGGAAAATGTAAGATAGTGGCATTCCCTTATATACTCAGGTAGCATTAAAACACTGTGACATATTTTGCCACATACCAATGGGCTCTTAAATTTATTAGCAACTTTGAATTGATTTAATCTTTAATACCTTTAGGCAGCTTTGACTCAGGCCTATTTAAACAAGAGTATGAATAGGTAACGAGAACCAGGGTTCAGATCATGTTCATGTCAGTTCACAGAGACATCACGCTAGTGCAGATGATGTGATGTAAGTAATGAGTCTGAGAGCAAGAAAGTTGAATTTAGTGTGCGGTTACCATATCACCCGGTTTACCCGGGCACCACTCGATTTTCAGCCCTTGTTTTCCTCTCGCGGTCAAAAATAAAAAATATAGTAAATTCCTTTTTTTAATGTTTTTTCGTTACAATTACCTAGGCTATGTTATACGTAAACTGCAGTTGTATTGCAAATTTTTCATTTGATAATTTAACTTTCCCATTTTATCCTCCATATCTTGTAATGAATGTAATGCTGCGATCTACCAACTTCAGTCTAAGTAGGAATTAATGCAATGCAGTTTGTGGCGCGAAACACTAAAAGCAGCTTGTAGTTTCTACTGCATTGTGGATCACAGCTAGTTGGAGAGGACAAACCAAACGTTTCAATTTACCCTCATTTTTTATTAATCTCAAACTATGGTAACCCTAAATTAATGTTGTAAATGCTCATACAAAATTTCCAGTGAAGGTGGATGAAAGTACCTGTTAATCTCTTATATCTATACCTATACCTAGTGCTTGATTTGTCGTGGAGGATGTTGAGGATTTTGTCTGCCGCCTGAGGATCTCAGCCTGGTTGTTGATTTCTAATAATTATCCTAACAAGAGAAAAATCTATATCATTACCCAAACACATAGTAGGTAAAACCTTACAAGGAACCACTTATTTTAGGATCTCTTTCCACTTCTTAATTTATAACGAATCGAACAGTGCCTTTTAACTTTGTGCGGAGCACTGTTTTAGATAATAAGTATTTATAATTTAATTAACTTTATGCTTTTTCCTTTGAACTCCAACAAAACCACAATATACTTCAGAAAACTTACGATTCTTAAGTTCGTACTCCATTCGAGAGTGAAATTTTCATCTGCAGTACCTGAAAACAAACATCGCATAAATCTTCTAAATAATCTTTTTCTTTCAGCCAATAACTTACCAAATAATAATTAGTCTACAATCTGTTTTTCAGTATTTTCCACGTGATGTTCCAAAGTAACTAAAAATATGTTACCAAAACGTCCCGTCCGTGTGTTTTAAATATTCTACTTAGTTGCTTTTTAGTTACACGGCCTGAGGCAAAGTTGCCTAGAGGTCTTAGAAATTAAATTAAAATTCAAGATGCATGTAAATATTCAAATATGTTGGGGGGTTGGGTATTGCTGAATAAATTGCTCACATAAACTCATATTTCTTAAAGAATATCAGTTCATAAGCATTTTAGTCACTTATGTGTCTAATCGTACTGGTGAAATGTCTTTCCTTTTTTACACCCTCCAGGAAAAATATTCTGGATACGTCACAGACTTAAATGGCTGGCCTTTTGTGTAAATTGTTGGATATACGTTATTAGTTTATTGGACAAAGAGGTAAACGGAAATTAATAGCAATAATTCTGTAAATTATATTTAGTTTGCTTTTTGTGTCCATTTGGAGTAAGTAGAATTGTTTGTCGGAAGGAACCGTGTAGCCTCGCCAGTAATCTAGAGAGAAGCATCAAAAACTAAAAGTCTGATGTAGAATAATGGAGCTTTATCCATTAAACTACTAGCTTTATTCCTTTACCAACTTTAAGTGCTGTTGACAACAGCAAACATTATGAGTTTGGAGATGTCTCGGTCAGTTTCTTGTTTTCCAGTACTTTTCATCTTACCTCAACAAAACACGAAACAGAGCGGGACATCTTCTCAAAACCCGGTACTGTACACGTCTAACAAGTAAAGTACCCGAAGTGAGGACTCGAGTTGTTCATCAAGTGATGCCTTAAATTGAAGCTGGTGACGAGTATAGTACACCTGTGAAATTCTAGCTGCAGAGCTCCAGTAATAAAAAGGTTATGGCGGGTCAAAGTTCAGATGGAAAGCGAATTTATCTGCTTGTGATGTCCATGTTTTGCTGATTATCCCGATGGTAATACGTCGTAAGTTGCTTCCAATTAATGTAATGTGTAGAATGATATCCCTCTCTCTGTCTGATCTCCCGCTTTCTGTTATTCGTGTATGAATGTCCTTGTGTATGTTTGCTCCTATTATTGATGTCAATAAAAGTTCTTTTTTCTTTTCGTTCCAGAAAATGGAAGCAGGTGCTATCGTTCATGCTCTGTATGAGAAATATGGATTTGTTAATAGGAGAATGAATAGGTATGAAGATTTATTGTACAAACAAATAGTGGAGATACTTGAGGACAAGATGGAAATAATAGAAGAAGTTAGAACTCTTGGATTTGCTGGTGACAGTGATGAAAGCGATGATGGAGACTACGGTGATGACGTCTTTGACGAGGAAATGCCAAGTACATCGCAAGGTTCTCAAACACATCAAGAGTCTCCGACACCCGAAGCTTCTTCGGCTGAAGAATATCAGCCTTCGCGAAAAAAACAAAAACACATCTTGGATGATGATTATAAAGAAGCAGCTTACATGTTTTGGACACACAATGAGAACCCGGAAAAGAAACGAAGGAAATTTTCACCTGTCAAGTCACAGTATAGATTAATTTAATCCAAAAACATCATCTTTGAATATGAGATAAAAAGGCAAAAACCCAGTTATAAGAAACTTAATGCAGCAGTTCACGATAAATTCAAAGAAATGGTCGATAGGACCATTATACAAATTATACACGACATGACCCTTCGCTTTTGGGCTCTTCAGATAAGTAAAGAGCCGGATAATACTCTACAATTCAAGGCATCTCGTCACTAGCTGTCTAATTTTAAAAAGAGAAACAATATCGTCAGTCTTTCTTTCACCCATAGGGTTAGCAAAACGTGGAAATCAAAAGAGGCTGAATTAAATCACTTATGTACGACATTTATTACGTCCATGAAAGAACTTATGTTAGTAGAAGACCTGAATCCTCGTCAAGTATTCAATGCTGATCAAAGTCGATTTGACAAGGAACTCCATGCATACAGGACTCATAGGACTAAAGGTACGGTGGTTGTAAGAGGTGCATTTGGATCAGTCAGTGCTACTACTCATTCGTATATGATCATGCCGGTTATTTCCATGGATGGTGAAATATTGCGTCCGATGTACGTTCTTGTATCCGAATCCAGTGGTCAATTTCCAGGAAATAAGCAAAAAGATCCCGATAACATAGTGTCCCATCCAGGAAAGACTGCAAACATGAACAAAAGTGATTTAAAAGAGTTTTATTCTGTATTCTGGAATAGCCTGCCTGCCGATCGTGATAAAGTCTTGCTTTTGCTGGATTCATGGAGTGCAAATAAGGATGATAACGTATCAAATGAATTATGTCCTAATCATATAACACTGTTCAAACGTTTAATTCCTGGCGGTTGCACTGGTTTCATCCAACCACTTGATGTTTACTTCTTCCGTCCATATAAATCATTTATCAGGTTCATTACTGACACAGTTATCGCTTCCTCGGAAATTAATCTCTGGCATCGGGATAACATTTTACGAATGCAGTCCTTCACTCTCTTCCAATTCAGCGCCTCACGATTTCGCAACATGATCAGGTTTGCGTTTTACAAAAGCGGCTACTTGGATGAGGAGCCCGAGCCCTGGATTTCTCCATTGGATTATTGTTTTGATTCTAATATACGTGACGAGTGTTACAAGACCTCATGTGAGAACACCTCTTTTGTCAAGTGTGCTCATTGTGAGCAAAGTGTCTATTTATCACACGCCTTCATTGACGACTTACATATTGATTGTATCAATGTGTAGTACTTTGTACGTGCCTCTTTCCTTCAAATGAATCGCATTTCAATTCAAACCCATCCTTCTGACTTTTGTTCTGCCTTTCGTTGTGACTTGTTTCAATACAATTCGCTTTCTCTTTGAACTTGACCCGCCATAACCTTTTTATTTCTGGAGCTCTGCAGCTAGGATTTCACAGGTGTACGTGAGGCACTAGCTTCAATTTAAGGTATCACTTGATCAGCAACTCGAGTCCTCACTTCGGGTACTTTACTTGTAAGTAATGTTTACTGGCTTGATGAAAACTTTCGTTGGTACAAAATATATATGCTGGATGGTAACGTAATATGTCAAAAAACTTTGTAGGTAAATTCCTCATACAAAGATATATATACAACAAAATTCCTCATATAAATTGCAAATCAAGACAAAGTAAGTGCGTGTAAATTTGGGTTGAATACACGTCCCGCTCGGGACTGTAATCCACACTGTCGAAAGAAAGAAACGAAAGTATAAAGATACATGAGCGCACATAACCTCCAATAACCCATGATCTCTAATTTAAGATAATCTACGACAAATGGGAAAAAAGCAATTATTAATAAGAAATATGAACAGATAAAATGTATTTTGAAAGAAAAAAACGAAAACATCACTCGCCCTGGCGCGCTTCGAACCCGGGTTCTGTCACTGAACAAGTCGACGCCTTAACCCACGACCGTTTTTTCAAAATACAATTTTATCTGTTCATATTTCTTATTAATAATTGGTTTCCTGCATTTTTCGTAGATTATCTTAAATTAGAGATTAGGGGTTAGTGGAGGTTATGTGCGGCCATGTATCTTTATACTTTCGTTTCTGTCTTTCGACAGTGTAGATTACACGCACGGACTTCATCTTGATTTGGTATGAGGAATTTGCCTACAAAGTTTGTTGACATATTACGTTACCATCCAGCATATATATTTTGTACCAACGAAAGGTTTTGATCAAGCCAGTAAACATTACTTACACGTGGACAGTACCGGGTTTTGAGGAGATGTCCCGCTCTGTTTCGTGTTTTGTTGAGGTAAGATGAAAAGTACTGGAAAACAAGAAACTGACCGAGACATCTCCAAACTCGTAATGCTTGCTGTTGTCATCAGCACTTAAAGTTGGTAAAGGAATAAAGCTAGTAGTTTAATGGATAAAGCTCTATTAATCTACATCAGACTTTTAGTTTTTGATGCTTCTCTCTAGATTACTGGCGAGGCTACACGGTTCCTTCCGACAAACAATTCTACTTACTCCAAATGGACACAAAAAGCAAACTAAATATAATTTACAGAATTATTGCTATTAATTTCCGTTTACCTCTTTGTCCAATAAACTAATAACGTATATCCAACAATTTACACAAAAGGCCAGCCATTTAAGTCTGTGACGTATCCAGAATATTTTTCCTGGAGGGTGTAAAAAGGAAAGACATTTCACCAGTACGATTAGACACATAAGTGACTAAAATGCTTATGAACTGATATTCTTTAAGAAATATGAGTTTATGTGAGCAATTTATTCAGCAATAACCAATCCCCCAACATATTTGAATATGTACATGCATCTTGAATTTTAGTTTAATTTCTAAGACCTCTAGGCAACTTTGCCTCAGGCCGTGTAACTAAAAAGCAACTAAGTAGAATATTTAAAACACACGGACGGGACGTTTTGGTAACATATTTTTAGTTACTTTGGAACATCACGTGGAAAATACTGAAAAACAGATTGTAGACTAATTATTATTTGGTAAGTTATTGGCTGAAAGAAAAAGATTATTTAGAAGATTTATGCGATGTTTGTTTTCAGGTACTGCAGATGAAAATTTCACTCTCGAATGGAGTACGAACTTAAGAATCGTAAGTTTTCTGAAGTATATTGTGGTTTTGTTGGAGTTCAAAGGAAAAAGCATAAAGTTAATTAAATTATAAATACTTATTGTCTAAAACAGTGCTCCACACAAAGTTAAAAGGCACTGTTCGATTCGTTAAAAATTAAGAAGTGGAAAGGGAAGTCGTAACAACACAGCATTGCATTGTATTAATTTATTCAGAAATTAATTAGACACGTGCTTCTTGAACGAAACTCTATAGAGGACACACAATTGCGTTGCGTGGATTGAGAGGTCGGTAATTAATTTTATTACTCACAACCCTTGCTGCTAATCACCCCTTTCCCTGGCTAGGAACTGAAAGTCGTATTGCCCCTAAAGGCTTGTTCCGTCTTGGACGAAGAAAAAAAAAATAGAAAAAAATTAATGAGTTTTGAAAAAAGAGGAAGAAAAAAGAGTTGAAGAAAAAATTTTTAATTTGTGATCCAAACCACAAGTGGAGATAATGAAGTCTTGGCCTAGGGCCGAACGCCAATTTAGTTGAAGAAGAAAAAAAGAGTGGAGGAATTCGTTTACCCAGCTTGGTTTGTTGGATTGAATTGTGTTCAGTGTTTGCTTTGTTTTATTACTATCAGTTGGAAGTACAGTATTGTGGTGAAGTGTGTTATTTCGTGCGAATTAAGGAGACAGTTTTATGGTAAGTATGCATCCTTAAGTGTGAAAAAAGAAAATAATAACTTGTTTTGTTTAAAATGACTGCACAAAAAGAAATTAACAAAACAGAATATTTTTTAATTTTTGGAACGTTCATTCAGTCACCTTGTTTTAAGAAACATACTCTTGCATTTTTTATATGTAAGTGACAATAGTTTTGGGTATTTGTTACGTGAGATGAACTGATTTTTCATTTTATACAATGTACGCAGCAACGGAAATCAATTGACAATATAATATTTTATTATTATTTAATTTATTTTAAATATTGGTTTTGCAATTTTAAAATGGTAATTTACTAAAAGCTTAAGTTAACTTAATTTTACTTTTGCCCGTTACGATTCGGATCTTTATACCTAGTTAAAATGCATACCAAGGCCTCAACTAGGACTCGAACGCGGGACCATAGACCCAATGGTCTATTGGCGCAGACCGCTTGGCCGATAAAATGTTAATTTATTGCGGATGACGTTAAGAAAATTACAGCCACATTTTGTATTTAGGCATGACAAAGAAAATCTTTTTTATTTGTGCATGTTGATTTTCTACATAAAGAAACGTGAAGTTACTACCTTCGTATTTGTTTCTTGAAACTAAGAAAAACGCAGTTAGTAAATTACGTGTATTTTTATTTCGGCTAATGTAGGATTTTCAGAAAAGGAAGAAATATAACAAGGAGGCCAGGACTTATATGAAATTAATACTGTGATATTTGCATGGTGGGAATGAGGAAAACCTTAACAAACTTTATTAACTGAATTACGTGTTTTAGTTTATTTTTTGTAAATAAAACCGTACGAATATATTTTAACTGTAAATTAATTACAATGTTTTTTTCTGTTTATTTTCAGATCTGTGAATCATACTTAAAATAGGACGAGAATAAGGACAAAAATAACGATGAAAGGTAAGACCAAGTATTTTGTTTCTGCTGATTTTAAAAGGATGAATAATAGAAACATACACAGCTTAAATGGTAGCAAATACAAAAACTAATCGTGAAAAATAACGTACGTTATTTAAAAAGGAAACATTTTGTTTAAGCATGACTAAAATTAAAAGCATGAGGGCGTCCAATATTATATGATACACACTTGTTACAAAATACGTAAGGGACCACGGTGGCTCAGTTGGTAGAGCGCTTACCTTTGGAGCTAGGGGTTGTCGCTAGGTTGATTAATAATAGAATTGATTGCTGCTCATGCCATGTGGGGTTTGTGGTGGACAAACACCGTGCGCGTGGGTTTTGTCGGGGTGCTTCCGGTTTTTTTACTTTTTTCATTGCACCTATTTATCCCATTATCATTCATACGGCCTGAGCCATAGTTACCTAAAGGCCTTGAAATAAATTCAAACAGAATACGTAATGTAGTTGGCCAGGACTGCAAGCTCTTAAAGACAATTTTGTTTTATCAATTACTATTTTTAAAAAGAAAGAAATATATTTATGCATGACTAAAAAGAAAAGCACGCTTGCGTACAGTACATTTTGAAACACATTTGTTACAGAATACGTAATGTAGTTGGCCAGGACTGCAAGCTCTTCAAGACAATTTTGTTTTATGAATTTATATTTAAAAAAAGAAATATATTTATGTATGACTAAAATTAAACGCACGGTGGACGTGCAGTCAGTACATTTTGAAACACATTTGTTACAGAATGTAATGTAGTTGCCCAGTAGTACAAGCACTTGAAGACAATTTTGTTTTATGAATTCCTATTTTAAAAAGAAAGAAATGTATTTATGGATGACTAAAAAGAAAAGCACGCGGGCGTACAGTACATTTTGGAACACATTTGTTACAGAATATGTAATGTAGTTGCCCAGTACTACAAGCACTTGAAGACAATTTTGTTTCATGAATTCCTATTTTAAGAAAGAAAGAAATATATTTATGCATGACTAAAAAGAAAAGCACGTAGGCGTACAGTACATTTTGAAACACATTTGTTACAGAATACGTGATTTAATGAACTATGTCTAGAAACACTTTAAAGAGAATTTGTTTTATGAATTCCTATTTAAAAAAAAGAAATATTTTGTTTATGCATGACTAAAAAGAAACGCATGGGGCGCGCTGAACACATTTGTTTGCTTTATCTGAGCGAAAATTACAAAATTTGGTAGAATGGTGTATTTTAATGAGTAGATTACAAAATTATTTTAAAAAAATAAAAAATTGCCTTTTTAAAACAAAGATGGCGGCAAAAAAACATTTTCCACATTATTCATATTTTACATATAGTAGTTAAAGAAATTATTTTAAAAAATTGAAAAATTGCCTTTTTAAAACAAAGATGGCGGCAAAAAACCATTTTCCACATTATTCAAGATAGGAACATGAAAATTTATATCTAAGTATTTTACATATAGTAGTTAAAGAAATTATTTTAAAAAATTGAAAAATCGCCTTTTTACAACAAAGATGGCCGCAAAATTAACATTTATTGCTCGGATTAAGTTACAGAGCTGAAATTTGGTATGAAAGTACCTTATGCATAGTAGTTCAAGAAAATATATGATCTTTGGAATAGTTTGGATATTTGATTAAAAATGGCCGAAAAAAAACTAATTTGTTAACCGTTTATGGCAGACCTATGAAATTTAGTATGAAGATGGATCATTACGCGTAGCTTACATTAAAGGACTTACGGAAGCGGTAAGAACAAAGTAAAGCAAAGCAAAGCAAAGCTATTGATTAAAATCATTTAACAAAAGTACATTTTAATACCTATTTTAATGTTGTTAATAAATGTATTTAAGTATCGTAGAGTTAAAAGAGCTTTTTATTATTTTTGCAGATTGGAACTCATTCCCTTGAAGGTGAAGTTTCACATTAGACAAAGAATGACAAATTACAAGAACCAATTGTTAGTGCAGAAACTAAAATTAATTTAGTTATATTGGAGCCTGTTGGTGTTTGCTGGTTTGGAAATTGAAGTAAGTGTTATTTTTTGATGATGATGATTTTATATTGAGAGTCGACCGAATGTTAGAAAGAAAAATAGTGTCTAACATGGTCGGAAAATGTATGACCTTTTTATTGCACAAGCGCCATAAATATTAAAATAATATTAGAAGTAAATTTTTTGTTGAAAGCTAGAGAACGTTAGTAGTCATAATGGTTCAAGATTTAATTTTTGTAGAAAGAGAATAAATTTATATATTTTTTGTCAATTTTAACTAAAATTGTGAAAAAATCAAAGAAAGAAAAAATAATCCTTGTTGATATGACCAAATCATGGCGCACAAGATGTGGTTTTTAAAGACATAATCTTTAGTGTTTAAGAACCACTGCCGAAATAACAATCCCCCTTAAGAAGACCTTAGTATTTTATTTTGAAATAGTTGACTGCTCATATAAAAATGTGATAGTGTTTTTACCTTATAAAAAGGCAATCACAAACCACTATTAGTTTACTTTGTAATAATAATTTGTTGTTGAACACATACTACTACTGCATGTGGAAATGAAATATTATTTGTTCTTGACTCCTTTTAAAGTTGATTGTTTGCAGAAACACACTTTTTATTTAAATCTTTTTTGAAACCAGTACTCCATGTTCAAACGAAATACTTGACTTTTGACTCTTTAAAAATCTTTTTTTAGAAACATTCTTTTGATTTAAACCTTTTTTCTTACCACTACTGCACGTTAAAATGAAATACTTGATTTTTGGCTTTTTTTAATCTTTTTTTTAGAAACGTTCTTTTGATTTAAATCTTTTTTGAAACCAGTACTGCATGTTGAAATGAAATACTTGATTTTAAAAATTTTGTTGCAAAAGCATTCCCTTTTCAGGTATAACAAACTACAATTTTTTAGTTGCGTTTAGAGTACGAGTGCGAGAACACCATTTTAATTACGTTGTTTTTTCTTTACTATTTCAGAAAGAAGACCATCATGAATCCATTAAACAACATTTTTGCCTACTTTTCAAATGCACCATCACTTGACGGAAACGCCATGGTGGCCATTTGGCGCGACATATGCTACGGGTATAGTTGCGGTTTACGCCCTACAACAGATTTTGTAAGTATTGAATTTACTTTGTAATTTTGTGATTTATTTTGGGACAGAATCGAGGAGTGCATAAGCCTTTGTCAATCTGTAGGAGATGTTTTGGCATTGTATAATACAGCTCCCTGGAAATTTGAAGGCTTAATTCAATTATTGCAAGATCGATTTAATCAATTATGGTATCAACGCCGAACTGATTTGGATAGATTAAAGTCTGCTCCTCTTTTTAAATTATTCTGTTTTCAGTATGCGTATCATTTGATGGTGCAATTAGAAAGTATGCTTCCCTTACCATTTGCGTTGAATACGGATATAAATTTTGATAATAGCAACATTATGCAGTATCAAGAACAATGGGGAAGTGAAGTACAAACTGTAACCCCACGCTAAATGATTGTCAGTTTCAGCATGATGCGGGATATGTCAATATGAATATTTGTAATCGTGAAATGGTAACTCCTGCATACGAGTTTGATGGTAATAGTTTGCCGCGACCACCAATTAGGGAACGTGATGAAAATGGGATTGTTGAAATATTTGATGTTCCTGCTATTACCCCCCCCCCCATCTCCACCAATGCAACAAGAAGAAAGCACTAGTTCTATGACTAGTGCAATAAATACTGCAATTGATCTGTTACAGGAAGTAGATTCAAGAAGAAACGAAAAACTGGTACCTTTGCCAACTCCTGCAATGGAAATTCAAGAAAATGCAAACGAGCCATTGCCTGATTTACTTGGTGGCGTCAGTTCAACACTGAATGCTACGCTACCACCACCTATGGTGCCTGTTTTAGCTTGCAACCAAAATAATAATAATGGTATTGCACCAAGGGATTCAAACTCTGAGTTGATGTATCTAACTTTAGAATATGATGTATTTAATCGTACCATTAGACAAATAGGTCCAAATGAACAAAATAGACGTGATGATTTTGATAACGTAAATGTTTGCACTCCGCCTTCAGCAGAGGAGCTGTGTATGCCAACAAATTCAAAGAGGAATAGAAAGAGGATCTTTAACAGAACAAAATCACCTACAGCTAAAGCCTACGATCAACAGCGTAATATTCTTGTTGAAGCAGGCTCATCAAGTAATGTTCCTGTAGTTCACAGATTGTTTGGTAATGTTACACCAAATAATATAGAACAAGAGGCAGTGAAAAAATTAAGTAAAAAGAATGGCGTTGTACCTTCTGCTTGGAAACCGTGGAAGCCTGCAGAAAATATATGTGGTAGTGGAAATGAACCGCCAAAAGACTTTAGCATTGTATCTGGCAGTAAAAGAAAATTTCCACATTTCGGCCTTTTTGGAAGAGAAATAACTTTGGAAAACACTGATCAAGTATCAGTTGTGGACCCAGAGCAATACGTGAATAAATTATTTGAGTTTGCCACAAGACATATCTATCAGGAATTCCAGAACATGCATACGCTGGATTAACTGTCGATAGCAGTAACTCTACCACCAACGACACCGTATTTATTTCTTGGCGTTTAAGAGATGAACTGACTCCCGAACTTATTTCACAAACATTAGAAAATGTTCGAAATTCCGAGAGTTTTTGATGGAGAATTAAAAATTAAATTCCATTGGATTGATTCTCGATTTGGCCAGGGAGGAGGAGCACTTAATAAGCGTGCAAATAAATTAGTGGATAAGGGATAGTTTCTTTTGCCCGGCACAATAAAACCTCCAAATGATATTTATTGTTTGCCACAAAGTTTGATTTTGGCCCAAGCAAAAGCAGATGGTAATCGTTCGCTGGCACAAAATCTTCAAAATACAAAAGTCATCCAAACATGTGGATAGATAGAGCAAAAGAACTATGTCTTAAAGCAGGTGTTGACATTGAAAAAATTAATTGGTTTACAAATATAGAAGTACATACGTTCCAGCAACAATTACTTCCGCTTTACCAAATTGTAGTTTACGAGAAAAACTCCGAAACAAGAGAAATTATTAAAGTATACAGTGGTCCACCTGCTCCAACTCAATTGTTTATTGATTTTCGAGATCACCACTACAGTGTAATTCCCTCCATTAGAAAATACTTATTAGTACATAAGTATTGCACACATTGTTTACAGGGGTCAAATAATCCACGGTATTATAAATGCGAATATAAATGTTCGTATTGTGAAGAGTACCATGGCATTACACAAGAAGAAAAAGGCCGATTTCCATGCGATGCTTACCATAGAATATTTCCGTCGTTAAACTGTTTGGTTAATCATAAAGTTCCCTCAAAGAAAAGTAATAGATCTTTATGTCAGTATGTAGAAGAATGTAAAACTTGTCACAGACTTGTAAATATGCGTCGTCGTCGTCAAAAACAAAAGCATGTTTGTGGAGAAATATACTGCTCCCTATGTGAAAAATTCGGTTTACCTGGCCATGACTGCTATGTACAAGCATTAAAGCAACAACAGTATGACAGATATCTTGCCATTATATTTTACTGTGAAACTCAGGTATTAGATGCTAATGAAAAGGGGGAGAGGGAACATGAAGTGAACTTGGTTTGTTGTTCGCATCGGTGCAACCAATGCTTGAATGAAACAAATGCAGAAGTTCGTTGTGATAATTGTGGCGATTCAAACAATAGTAACAGTAGAGGCTTTATCTTTAGGACAATGGGAGAATTTGTAAAGCATGTATTAATTGCCAGGCCGAAATTTCAAAAGGTAGTGTGTCTTTCACACAACGGATCTGGTTTCGACATGATACTTTCGGCAAGAAACTTAATTGAAGACCAAGTTCATGGAAAAAATATGCAATGTTTCATGAATGGTCAGAAAATTGTTCAAATGATTTTAAATGAACGTATTATTTTTAGAGATACTCTGCCTTACATGAACAATAAACTTACTAATTTGCCAAAGACACTGGGTCTTGATGAAAATTTAAACAAAGGCGAGTTTCCGTACATGTTAAGCACAAAACAAAATGAAAATTATGATGGTCCCATTTTAGATCTGAAATGGTTTGATATTGAAAACAAATCTGAAGATGATGCAAAAACATTACGGGCATGATGCATGTAAGAAGGATCCCAACTATAAATTTAATATGCAAAAAGAGCTAATTAGTTACTGTCAGAATGACGTGTTATTATTAACGCAGTCAGTTGTGAAATTTTCCAATATTATTGAAGAAAAACAGGGGGAATAAAGTGTTTTTAAGTAGTCCAACTATTGCCAGTATGGCTATTCGTGTGTTTAGGACATTATATCTAGAACAAAATAGTATAGCCATCTTATCACCTTTAGGATTCCAGCACCGTGACAAGCAAAGTAAAAAGGCTTTGCAATGGCTAGAGTATTTGGCACATACTACGGGTAAAAAATTAAACATAGTGCTATGGAGGAGAACAAAAAGTAGGTCCCTACAAAGTAGACGGATTTTTTAAAGATCAAAATACAAGAGAAGTAACTATATCTAAATACAATGGGTGTTTTTTCACGGAGATCCACACTGTTATCCTAGCCTCCACCATACTTCATTAGATGGTGGAGAAAGTCTTGAACAGCGGTATGATCGTACCATGAAAAAGGCAGAATATATTCGCAGTCTGAAAAACACAACATTCATCGAAATATGGGAATGCGAATGGGATAAACAAGTCAAGAAAAATAAAGACATACAGCAGTTTATTAAGGCCCACTGAACAAATATTTATGACGGATTAATCCCGAAACTTGCATTTAACGGCGGAAGGACAGAATGCTTCCGTAGTCTGTATAAATGCAGTTAAAAAGAGGAAATTTCATATTTGGATATCACAAGCTTGTATCCGTGGGTAATGGGTAGAAAAAACCTACCTGTAGGCATGCCACGCGTGTACAAAAACAATTTTCCAGAACTGGATAAAGTACACGGACTTGTAGATTGCACTATTTTGCCACCAAGCAATCTGAAACTTCCGATTTTGCCTTTTTCGTGTAATTCAAAATTACTTTTTGGTCTATGCAGAACGTGTATGGAAGAAACTAATAATAATGACTGCCACCATACAGAAAAAGAAAGGGAATTCAGGGGAACTTTTGCCACACCAGAAATTCATGAAAGTTTGAAACGGGGATATCATGTAAAAGAAATCCATGAAGTCTGGGACTTTAAAAATGAAATCTGGCTTATTTGAAAAGTATGTTGGAAGTTTCCTTACAATGAAGCAGGAAGCCAGTGGATTTCCTGCCGATTGTAAAACAGAAGAACAAAAACAGCAGTATATAAAAAACTATGAAAACATGAATGTATTCAAATGAAGTACGACAAAATTGAGAAAAACCCAGGAATCCGTTACATTGCTAAATTATTTTTGAATTCCCTGTATGGCAAATTGGGGCAACGCACAGACTTACCAGAATCTAAAATTGTTGAGGATAGTGCATCATTTTTGAATATCATGCTTAATCAAAATTATGAAGTTTCGACAGTAACACCCGTAGGAGAAAAAGTTTAATTGTGACGTACAAGGACAAGGACAAGGAAAACAAATCATTGTCATTTTCGAATGTTTGTTTGGCCGCATTTATCACATCATGGGCTCGTCTATGGTTGTATGAATTAATGGATACTGTAGGATATGATAAACTTCTGTATGTGGATAAGGATTCCATCATGTATATCCACAATAAAAACCAAAAGCCGCCTCTGGATACTGGGATGTACCTTCGCGAATTAACTAATGAAATCCCTGATGGCTGGTATATGAATTTGTTTATGGGTTTAGGGCCAAAGAATTATGCGTATCGCATACAGGAAATTGCAAAAGGATAATTCAAAGATATTTTGAAAATTAGAGGCATCACCTTAAACTATCGGAATAAAAACGAAATTACTCTGGACCATTTCTATGATTTGATCACCGAAAAAGCAAAAAAGAAAGTTATTTTTTCTCCAAATAATATTCGAAGAAAACTTGGATTTGTGATTCTGTCTAAACCTGAAACTAAGACACACCAGGTAACTACCAGTAAACGCCGAAGAATTATTGAAGACATTACAATCACCGACTACAAAACCTTACCCTATGGCTATAAACAACATTGAAGAAAAAAATTGCACTAGTAGTAAAACTTGTGAATATAAGAACAAAAATCTAGATTACAGCTACTCATTTGCATTCAAAATGTTGCCGTTTCAACATCCTTGCACCATCATGGTCAGTGGTCCTTCAAAATCAGGAAAAACTACGTTCATTAATAAGTTGTTACAATTTAAAGATCATATGTTTAGTACTAAATTTAAATAAATCGTTTGGTGTTATGGAGCTGTTGTTCCATACCTTACCGTTGAAAATGTTAGATTTCATGAAGGTATTCCCAATATGGAAACATTTCAAATTCAACCAAATTCACTGATTATTTTAGATGATTTAATGAGTGAAACAAACGTAGTAATAAATGACCTTTTTATTAAGTATAGTCACCATAAATGTTTAACTGTCATTTTCATTGTTCAAAATTTATTTCCAAAAGGCAAGCATTCCCGTAATATATCCTTAAATAGTCATTATCTCGTTGTTTTTAAGAATCCACGTGATAAACTATAAATTGAGTACCTAGCAAGACAAATTATGCCCCATGATAGTAAAGGACTATTAGGCGTATTTGAACAAGCAACAGTCAATCCACATAGTTATCTTCTATTTGATTTAACGCAAAGTATTCCTGAAGCATTACGAATTCGAACCAACATTTTCCCCGATGAAACCATGCCCATGTGAAAGACCTGCATAATCCAGTAACGTTCAGTTCACGTCAGGATGTCGAGCTTAAAGCATTACGAAAATGAGCTCCGTGCTCTTTGTAGGTGTAAGGGCAAGCAACGAAAATGTTTGTTACAAAAAGCTTCTGGTGGTGTTATTCGAACCATAGCACAAGTTGCCAAAAATACCATAAATAGGAAACATTCCATTGAGTCCACATCAAAAAGCAAGATTACGTCGACATAAAAGGACGTTACGAGCATTGTCTCTTGCAAAGTCCAGTATTAAACGTAGACGAAAAATATTATTACAAAAAGGAGTGGCATTTTTACCTTTATTGCTAGCACCAATATTAAGTGCAGTGGCCGGGAGTCTTTTCAATCGGTAACATGGCGACGTCTCAATTTAAAAAAATGGTTTTAGTACCGCAACAAGCAACAGCAAAATTGGCATCATCAGTAAAATCCCAGGAATCACACCAAACTCGCTTAGATCATGAAATGCAAAATGTATTAACACGTACGGATATAACACCACAGGAAAAATGGAAAATGTACCAGCAGGCACTGCATAGGTACTTGGATCATATTCCACCAAGAAGTAAACCCATTGCACTACCTCTCGTGGAATCAGATATCACAACAAAAAGTTTTTCTACAAATTCCTTATTTTAATTTATTTTAGATTGTGTTCCTAAAACTCTTAGTCGAAAAACAGGAGTCTTATTAAATCTAGTGCACGCCTCCAATCGCATCAGTTGGGATCCACCTGGGGTGGTAACCATTGATAATAATGTTCTCCCAGGATCTAATATTATTGATCTTGTAAATGAAGTGGTAAGAAAACGTAAACCACGAAATCCAATTGGCATACAATCATTCAAGCAATTATTACAGGAAATTAATATTCCAAAAGAATTAATTAATTTTCAGTTTGGTTCAGGTGCATCTCTGTTTGGGAAACCATTACCTATTCTTAAAACAAAAAAGTTAAAAGTAAAAAAACCAAAAGCTAAAAAACGTAATACCATGTTAAGAAATTTTAGATTTTATAAAATGTAAACATGTCCTTTTCCAAATTGTATTATACGTATTCGGATCCAGTTTCTCTGGGAAGTATTAGAAAATTACAACAAAAAAGTGGAACATCAAAAATAGAAGTTAAAAAATTGTTAGCATCACAAGATGCATATACATTACATGCTCCCTTACGTAAAACCTTTCCGCGAAAACAATATTATGTGAGTGGCCCAAATGAATTACTACAAATGGATTTAGCCGATATGCAAAATGTGTCAAAGTATAATGATGGATACAGATACATTTTATGCTCCATCGATGTTTTTTCACGGTATGCAGTATATATTCCCGTCAAGAATAAAACGGGTTCTGTTGTAGCTGAAGCCATTACAAAAATTTTAGTCGTTGAAATTACCCTTAGAACATTGTCAAAACGGATTTAGGGACGGAATTTAATAACCAACACGTAAAATGGGTATTTCAAAAGTATGAGGTAAATCATTATAGTGTTCATTCGGAAATAAAAGCAGCACTTGTAGAAGGTTTATTTGCACGCTAAAGGAAAAAATATACAAGTACTTTACGGCAGAAAATACATACCTTTACATTGATGTATTAGATGATCTTGTATATAGTTATAATCATAGTCCGCATTCTACAATTAAGCTTGCACCTAGTAATGTCTCGGATACAAACGTAAACCAAGTTTGGCAAACCCTATACGGAAACAAATCCAAAACCAAACCCAGATGTAAATTACAATCCGAGACTATGTTCGTGTAAGTAAATTGGAAAATTGGAAAAAGGATACTTACCGAAATGGTCGCGTGAAATTTTTATTGTTGACAAATGTATTGAAAGTAATCCTGTTGTGTATAAAATCAATGATTGGAATGGTGATCACATCAAGGGAAGCTTTTATAATCAGGAACTTCAAAAAATTATTACAAATAAAAAGAAAACGTACCTGATTGAGAAAGTGTTAAAACGAAGAAAAGGATGGGTCTACGTTAAATGGTTAGGATATCCTCCAAGTATGAATAGCTGGGTACGACAAGAAACTCTTCAGTCACCATCATGACATCATCCGGGCATGCTAATGAATTTTACGTAACATTGCCCGCCAATGCTAGTTTACATGTATTTGATAATACCACAGCATCATATACAACCAAGCTTGTTCAACCAATACATTTAACATTAAATTGGGTGGTGTTGTTAATGGGAATTAGTATTCCCTGGAGTTTTTATAATATTAAGCAGCAACAAGAAATTATTATTCAACGGAAGGTAAAAAGAGAACACAGTATAATATTAAATTTCCACCAGGGTATTATGATTCCGTACCGACATTGCTGGAAAGTATTCCACACATGATTGAGACTCAAGAAAAGGAACACGCACTACAAGAATCAAAACAAAAGGAAGATGAAAAAGAACGGTTACGAATCAACTTGAAAATTTACTTAAAGTAACTCAATTGAATAAACAATTAGAAGCAGAACTTAATGCTGGCAATGATGATGATGCTGAACCTGAACTTGTAGCTGACGATCCCAATGCTGAAGACGATGCAACAGGCAGTGATGATCCTCGTATGTTGCATTATGATTACACACGTGATCGTGTCTATATTAAACACAGACGATATCGAAAACGACATTATGTAATTGGAATGACACCTGCATTACAAAATATTCTTGGGTTTAGTAATGATCCAACCGTGGAGAATCAGAGCATACACTATTTTCCACATAGTCGACGTAAACGGCCATTGATTGTTACCATTCCTGCACCATTTCATGCAATTTAAATTATAATATCCCTTCCGAAATTAATGTTTGTCTTGATGTGGCAAGACTCAACCTGCCATTGGAAAACTACTTCGAAAAATAAGCGTGCACGAGTATCGGTATGGTGAAATCAAATCCTACATGTTTGAACTGCCTCAGTATATGAAAGTGGAAAAACCATATTTTGATACTTTACACGTTGACTTAAAAGATGAACGAGGACAAAAATTGCCATTTCAATTTGGAACGTCAAGCATTACACTTCATTTTAAAAAGAAAGCATGATTTCCGAAAGTACTGATGATAATTTTTACATTACTCTAAGTTCAAATTCAAGTACACAAACTTATACAAACAATATACCAACACATTTTCGTAATATTCTCAATCGTCGTATTCAACTGAATGATCCTTCGTGGAGGGTTGGACTTAGTGAAATTCATATTCCACTCATATGTCAAAATGTTCTTGTTGGAGAAAATATCTTTAGGTTCGATTTAAAGGACGGAACAAAACTAAAACATCGTATTACTTCGGGATATTATGCGACCATTCAGCAATTACTGGATGAACTCAATATAATAGGGTAGAATTTACCTATTCCAATACAGTTAAAATTAAAACCACCGATAATATTCAAGCTATCCGTTTCTCTCTCATGTTAGCATTACAATTAGGATTTGAACCTAGTATTAACATTTTAAAAATTGGAGCAATACAAAAACAACCCTACCTAGGTATTGGGTACCCACAACAAGTGTTTGTATACACGGATCTTATTCAGCCACAATATGTAGGTGATACAATAGCACCATTACTTCGAATTGTAGCCATGACGGATACGAATCATGGAAAAGTGCAAACAATTACATTTCAAAACGTCCATTATTTTCCACTATCTAAATTAAGTTTCGATACCATTGAAATCCTACTAAAGGATCATGCAGGACGTAATTTGCCATTCGCATCCGGAACATTGACGGTGACACTTCACTTTACGCGTCACCCGCAATGAAAGTAGCAGTACATCGCGGACGCGGAATTCCGTATTTTGCGGGACCCGTTTATCAGCGCGGCCACGGAATCGGAAGTTTATTTCGAGGTCTTTTCAGATTCGCAATGCCATTTATTAAACAGGGCGCCAAAACCGTTGGACGACAAGCATTACAAACTGGAATTCAAGTTACTGGGGATATGTTAGAAAACCGACCTGTAGAAGAATCCGTAAAAGCACGCGTACGTGAAGCAGGGTCAGCTTTAAAGAAAAGCTGAAACAAAATTAAATCAGTTGCTTACCGGTAGCGGTAGACGACGTGCACACAAACGAAGAGCTCCTGCACGTGTTGGACCACCTGCAAAGCGTCGTAAACGTACAACAACTAGACCAAGAGATATTTTTAGTTAATCATCATGTCGTTCCTTACACCTGCTAGTAAAGAGTGCTGTACCAATGAATTGGATTTGGTATCTGTACTAATGACACAAACTGCTAGAGAATCCTCACGTATGGTTGATTATCGGCCTATTTCAACACTTACATCCGAAGGACCTATTGAATTCGTTATTTCTGGCGATATTTCAGAGTATATTGACCCTTCGCACCTTGACTTGTATGTCAAATGTAAAGTAGTAAGGGCAAATTTGGATAATTTACAAGTAGCTGCAGCAGGACCGCCACCCGTTGCAACCGATATTGTTGGACCTGTGAAAAATTTTCTACGTGCCATGTTTTCACAAGTCGATGTTTAATTAAATGATAAAATCGTTTCATCTTCGAATGGAACCTATCCTTACCGTTCCTATTTTGAAACAAGTCTTAACTACGGGGAAGATGCTACCAATACTCATTTGAAAACGGGTTTATGGTATAAGGATACGGCGGGACAGTTTAAACGTTAACAAACGACAATGTTTGATTTCAAAAACGTAGTGCAATGATTGCAGGTAGTGCATCTATTGAAATGTTAGGACGTGTTTACACTGATATTATAACCCTTAATCGTATTCTTCCCAATGAAGTTAACATGCGAGTTAAACTCAGTCGTAGTAAAGATGAATTCTGTCTTATGGGAGCACAACAATCTGATTTCAAAGTTCATTTGGAGGAAGTTATACTATATGCACGTCATTTGCAAATATCTGCTGATGTGTCTCTTCAATTAAATCAATATATGCTTCAGGATACTGCAAAACTCCCATTGACACGTGTAGAAACACGTGTTCATACCATTCCCCAAAATGTATCTAGTTTCAATTTGTACAATTTATTTTTAGGAAAAGTACCTAAAGGTCTTGTTATTGGTTTTGTTTCAAATACTGCCTTTAATGGACAATACAATGAAAATCCTTTCCAATTTCACTATTTTAATCTCAACAAACTTCAAGTACATGTTGGTTCTAAATTTTATCCACCTACTCCCTTGACTCCTGATTTTGCAAACAATTTGTTTATTCCAAGTTACCATACTTTAATTTCCGGGACTGGTATATTTCATCAAAATGCAGGTCATACCATTTCACCTGAAGAATATCCTAATGGCTATACGCTGTATGCTTTTATTTTGTCGCCTACCAATACATTAGACGATTCTACATGGGATGTCGTCAAAGATTCACCTGTAAATATTAAAATAGGATTCAGCCAAAATCTTTAAAATTCCATTACTTGTGTGGTTTATGCACAGTTTGATTCATTAATTCAAATAGATAAAGACCGAAACGTATATGCGGATAATATGGTATAATTGATCAATTTGGTGTTGAATACCATAAATTTTGTGTCGTTATTATTATTATTTAAGTAGTTGGCACTGTGTCTCAAAATATGTATATAAGGTGAAAGTAAATTCCTGTTTACATCAGTGTAATAACAACAGTATGAGGGCAATCATCTACTTTTTAGCGTTTGATCAAGCTGGTGACGAGGACCTTATCGTCAAGGAGTTGGCCGTTGTCAATCCTGATCTCAATACCGCACACACTTGGATTTTTAAACAACCCTTTAGCAGTGAAGACTTACCACTAACACTTCAATTGGACAAAGAGTACCTGTCCACAAATATCTATGGATTACAATGGTCAGAAGGGGGCGTAGCATACAACAATTTGCAGCAAGTCCTTGTAAACTATAAAAAACATATTGATGTTCTCTACGTCCATGGTCGCCACAGTTTTGGAACGACTCCTGGGACGAAGTGTATTAAATCTAGAACATTTGAACTGTCCAAAATCAAATAAATTACTTTTCCCTGTAAGTTATTGTGGTCATTACCAACGTCAGTTCCATACGTTCCGATGTGCATTTTATGAAGCGCAATGTTATTGTAAATTTCTCACCTACCATGATTTGTCACGATATGGAAGTCATGAACCAAAAAGCATATATAATCCAATCCCCATTACTCCAAGTTCCAACATACTTGATTATGATGTAGACTGTAATTCAAAGTGACTATGTGGAGCGATCAAATGTTAAGTGTTGTGTTGCATGACTGTGTTACAAGTTCCATATTGACTGGCATATATGCATTAAATCATTTACCTGTAATAGTAAAGGCACCTGCTGCAATAATCATTAATTTAAGTCCGTCATATCAGCAAGGAACACACTGGACATGTATCTACATTAATAAAAATCGACGAGCCTTTTATTTTGATAGTCTTGGCCGCAATCCACCAAAACCAATAGTACAATTTCTTCAATGTAATTCTTCAATTTATCATGTAAATAAAGTTCAATACCGACCTGACAATTCCGTTCTATGTGGTTTATTCTGTATCATATATATTTATTATAAAGTTAGAAATGTAAATATCTTTTCAAAATTTTCAAAAGCAAACTTACAACGAAATGATCAACTAATACTGAACTTGGTCAATAAAATGTTGAAAGCAAACAAATAATGTAAATAGTTTTTTCTTTTTAAATATTTATCATACTTATTAAAGAATAATTGTATAATCCATGTAGTAGAGTAGTTTAGATGTAATAAAAACATTTTACCTTTTAATCGTTTGAATTTCATTTCATGAAATAAAAAAATACACATTCTGGTACAATAGATTTATTATCTTTTCAAGTTACAATTTCATTGTGGATATTCCGTCAACGACTTTTAATGTTTGAAGTTTTAGCCAGTATTGTAACTGTATGCAATTCCGCAAAGCACATGCATATTCTTTCA
>JAGDQP010005513.1:67760-77782 GCA_022664845.1 Lepisma saccharinum | reverse complement strand
TTTAAAGAATACACAGCCTAAACGGCTGCCGCTAGAATAATGAAATTTAGTTTGACAGTACAACATTATTTGTAGATTATGAAAATATTACAAAATATCTCTAAAGACGCCATCTTGGATCCAAAATGGCGGGCGTCATAAATCCATTTTTCAACTGCTTGAGCCAGAGATAGGAAATTTGGCATAATGATGTATTATCAAGAGTAGTTTAGGAAAACATAACAACGTTTTAAAAAATTCACCATCTTTGATTCAAAATGGCAGCTGAAATACCATTTTTCACATCGTTCGAGATAGAGAAATGAAATTTGGTATGACAGTGTATCATCACGAGTATGTCACGAAAATATAAGAAAACGTTAAAAATGTGTCCATCTTTTATCCAAAATGCCCGCCTAAGCCCCACTTTATAATGACTGAAGCTAGAGAAACGAAATTTGGTATGAAGGTGTACCATTACGAGTAGGTTAGAATAAATTCGGCTCGTCTCCCCTACTAGGTTACAGTTCCCAGCTGGAGCCTGATTGCAATAAAGGGGTGCGCCCCAGCGAGGCCATCTTGGAATTCTGGGGGCAGCACCCCAATGAGGCGAAGCGAGTATATACATTACACAAGTGTAAAAAGCTGCGAAATACGAGCAAAAGCACCAGGGGTGCAAAATGTCCAGTCAACTCCTTCAACCTTAAAAAGTGGTGAAATGGAATATGGATGAGCCTACTCCAATACTCCTGCGTGTCCCACCAAGTTTTACTCGTCATAAACGTTAGCATTGCCAGGAGCATGTTATACAGGCAGAATGTGGACGTTTCCCCATTCGGACGCAGCGCTCTGGAGTATGAGGGGATATCTGCATCATGTGGCGCAGTGCACTGCAGATTCTGGTTGTGATAAAAAGACGCAGTTCCTCCAAACTCCTCAAGTTCGATGCGCGGCCTGCCGTGGGATTCTTGGCGCAGCGACGCGAGCGAATCGAGGGGAGTATCAACACGTACGGCAGTGCATGCAGCCGAGTTCCACGTGTCACGAAATGTCAGCATGTTATACAGGAACAAGAGTTTATTGCGAAATCAGCGATTTTGAGGTTCTGTAAGAAAAAAGATGTTAAAAATTGAAATATGAAATTTCGAAGTATGACGGTATATCATCACTAGTAGACTACAAAATATCTGCAAAGACATCATTTTGAATCCAAAATGGCTGACTTCATAATCCATTTTCCAGACCGTTTGAACTAGAGATACGAAATTTGGCATAAAGGTGTATTAACAAGAGTATTTTAGGAATAATTTACATTTTTGAAAAAGTTGTTAACTTGGATCAAAATGGCCGCACAAAAACTTTTTCAACACCATTCGAGCTATAGAAACGAAATCTGGTATGAAGGTGTACCATCACAAGTAGGTAACGGCAATGCAAGAAAACTTTTTAAAAATGCTTTCTTTAATTCAACATAGCCGCCCAAATACCATTTTCCAAGCCACTGAAGCTAGAGAAACGAAATTTGGTATGAAGGTGTACCATCACGAAAATGTTTCAATAAATGGATCAAACCACCGTTATGAGGGTGCAGCTCCCGAGGCGATATGGGAAAAGGTCTGCACAGCATGGGGCGCTGTCCCCAGAAAGTCTGATCACAATAAAGGGGGCGTAACCCTAAAAATTTGAAGTTGGGGCGCACACGGAATTCTGGGGCAGCACACCCAGCGAGGCGAACCTAGTATATATATATATACACGTATAAAAAGCTGTGAAATCCGAGCAAAACATCAGGTGATGTTCGAGCCTTAGGGTTGGTGGTGGTGGATTTTAGGGCCGCCAGCAGGAAGCAAATTTGCTGTATCATCACAAGTAGGTTACAATAAATATGGCAAAGCTTCCCTGTTTCAATAAATATTTCATTCCCACGGGTGGTGGGTATGGGAAAAAATCTGCAACATGGAAGCACAGTGTCCTGGAGAGTGGTTACGATAAAGGGGCGTAAGTACCCAAAAACTCGAAGTTAAGGCCGCAGCCAGCTACGGGGGGCGAGGACCTAAACGAGGCCGAGAGAGCGAGTATCTATATTATACACCTACAAAAAGCTGTGAAATCCGAACAAAAACACCAGAGGTGCAAAAAGTGGAGCCAAGTTCTTTAGCCCTAAAAAGGTGTGAAATGGGAGACGGATGAGCCAAGTTCCTTGGTGACAGCATGTAACAGGAACAAAGGAACTTGGCGCGAAGTGGCAAGGTTCATGATCCTCAAGCTATAAGGGTGGTAGGGATCCTAAAACCCACTACGTCCACCGCCACCAACCTTAAGGCTGTTGCCAGCTCGCGCCAAGTTCCTTTGTTCCTGTTACATGCTGTCACCAAGGAACTTGGCTCATCCGTCTCCCATTTCACACCTTTTTAGGGCTAAAGAACTTGGCTCCACTTTTTGCACCTCTGGTGTTTTTGTTCGGATTTAAATAACTTTGTAGGTGGTACGTGCAAATTTTCGTTGATATTTTTTATTTTTTAAATGTTGGTCGAATGATGTTGGAAACTTAAGTACAAGAGGATCAATTGGAGATACGTAATATATTAAAAATAAGCTTTGATATTTATAATGAGATGAGCTATAAAAGACGACCATATGTTAGCCCTATCATTTCTTTCAGATGTAAAAACATGTTTTCGGATATGTTTTTGTTGTAAAGTTTGATATATAAAACTATGAGCAATTAAATCTACTATTTACGTACATACCTTTAAGTATGTAAATTTAGGAGGCGCATTCATAGGAGCAACAAATAACTCTATACGCTTTGTAGAAGAAACAGAAGAAGCTAATATTGGCAATTACATATTGTTAAATTAGCATAATATTGCATGCTAACACTATCAGTAATACTGCAATTAAGCTACTTTCAACATAGAGAACTGGAAACAACTCAAAATGCTAGGTTTAACGTTCCTATTGCCAAGAAACCTATTAAAACACGTTGGGAATAACAAAAACATGGCATCGCGCGGAAATTAGGATGTGCTCAAAAAGGAAATATTCTAAGTGGAATGACATATAGAGGAATAACTATTGAATACTTTGACTCATATCAGATTCTAATTTTTACAAAAAAAAAATCACATAATTTAAGATGCATTGCGTTCTATAGAAAGAGTGAATGACTACCTTCGCGGTTTAAACATGGGTTTTGTGCTCTTTATGAGCACATCCTAACTTCTACATTAGGGCCTGTTTGTCATTATTTCCCACGCGTTTCAGTAAGTTTCCTGGCTATAGCATTTTGAGTCTTTGTCAGTGTTTTATGGCACAAGTAGCTAAACTGCAGTGTTACCACACTAAAGTCAGCTAACCTGAAGTGAAGAACCTGGAGATTTTTTTTTTTTTTTTTTTTTTTTTTTGGAAAAAGCTATGCAATTAAATGGACCATTTAAGTATAAGGGTATGTCTACTTCGATTCGGAATAGAGCGTTACAGAATTGATATGATCTCCCGTTGTTAATACAAGTGCATTTTGTCTTTCCTAACAGTTATAATAAATAGTGTTGATTCATATATTTCGTGAACTCAGCAAAGAAACTAAATATGATTTCAATGAACTATCAAGTGTTTGATATTTTGGGAAGATATTAAACTCGGAATAACCTTTTACAATGTATGTGTAAAATTGAACTGATGTGTTTCGTACAATATTCATAGATCTGGATAGCCGGCATGTTAGAAAGCGTGAACTGTTTGCATCCTATCTAAAAGTTGTTTATATTGGATGGTAGATTTTCATGTTGCACTGGTTTGTTGCAAAGCATACATTATGTGCTTAAAAAATGAATTTCTTGGCCACAGAGTATGACAGTGAAGATGTAATAGGAAAATTCGTTTTTCATTTTCTCACAACGGATTAGTTAAATGCAAGGAGTCAAGGATTCTATTCGCAGTGTGGACTCAAGTGGTTGAAAAGAATCAACATCATCGCAATTTTTCTAAATAGTTTGGACGTCGCCATATTGTTAGTATGTGCCTTGAGTTTAAGTATTCTAAAAACATTTTATCATCATCTTCGTACAAAGAGGATGAATCTGAAATCACTAGTAATATATTTCACTCAATGTTTTAAACCCAACAGTTTGCGTGAGATTTATTAGAACCCATTCATGTTTCCAGTCATAGTTACTACAGCAGACGACGTACTACATCAGCCGGTAGGCTTCACATGATGCTGCGTTGCCACATAGTACCCTCTGGCCTTCTACTGTAGAAAGCTCTGGTTATGCACAAGTTGTTAAGTGAAATGAAGACTAACTTTAGACTTGGAATTATGAGAAACCCCATATAAATGGTAACAGGAATATCCGAATATCCGTATTCAGCAGCTGAACACTCTTTAATATGAATAAGATTTATTGACATAAGAAGTGGGATAGAGCATAGTGGGCCAGCAGTTAAAATTAGTGGGACAAAAGTCATGTTTGGGACATCGATACCGCTCAATTATGTTATGCCACGCCATAGCCAAGCAAACGATTTTCACTTTTCCGCACATAGAAGGCCAGTATATGTCAAACGGGTAACGTAGTAGCCTATTGGAAGTTACTGATAAACGCCCTCTGCAAATGAGCCAAGCAGTTTGGTGGCGAGGAGAAAATTGAAGGTTTTGTGATAGTGGTGTGTGTGAAGAGGGAGAATGTTTCCACATGGGAAATGTACTTTCGGGTATATACTTTCTAGTGTGTGTTAGTGAGCCAAGAAGAATTCTGGTGTATGTACTTAAGTGTTCTCAGAAGTGAATAAGGGAAAAATTACACAATGGTATTGTCAGGAACACAGATGTACAAAATGTTCTGATAGAGTCCGTGCATTCAAACCTGCGCTGGTCTACGGACTAACTTATTGTCTTTATTGCCCTTGAAACAGATTTTGCCTTTACGTACCTCTTTTGCACCTCCAGGTTATTTTGTCCTAAGTTGCAGTCAGAAACGACAGCCTCTATAAAGCGTTTGGAACTGTGTGAAGTTCTATGAATACGACTTGTCGTTTTTTTTAGAACTCAGCTTTGTCCTCGTCCTTCACTGGAGTCAATAGAGAATTGATTTATCATTTTTCGACATTTCTTATGGCTTTGTCTTGTGAATTTCCGTTCGAGGTTCAAGCATTTGAGGAATATGCAAAAGTAACAGTAAAGTCACGTGAAACTTTATTCGTGGTGTTATATGCATGTTACGTTTTACAAAATCCTGATACATGGTAGAAAAGTACTTGAGAATGTTACATTACCAATCGGCATGCTATATGAAGATGCATAAGAGGAGCGGCATAAAAGTATCAAGAAGTACCGGGAAGGCCATACTAGGAAGTGGTTCCACAAACAAATTTTCGTCATGTGCTGAATCATTTCTGGCCACTTCTGATCAGTTGAAGTTATTTTTCCAAAAGGCCGATGAAAAAAAGGGATGCACTTCCCGGAAAAGGTGAAGATACAGTCGCGGGATTTTGATAAAAATGAAGACGACAGCAGCAACTACGACATGATCATGATGATGAGTCTTCTTCTAAAGAAGCTACTGGTGCTACTGATTTTGCTTTGTGATTTTAGTGAGTCAGGACAACGATCATCTTATAATTTTTATTTTGCATGGTAGCGTGTATTCACACAAATGTTACATATTTTTCCGTTTAATTAAAAGTAATGTTTTCAATCATTTACTATCAGTCTTTGAGCTTCATTTCTTCATATACTTCCTACCAATCATGGAATTAATCACTTTGCTCTTGTGAAGTTTCTTAGTCCAGCGACAGAAATTTTACCCTACAAGATCTGATTTCTGGCCCACTGTGTAGAGTTTGCATACTATCCTTAAATTACATAAGAAGATTCTGTATGTACAAGTAAATATTTCTGGTACGTATGAAAAACAAGTACAGCCGATATAGTTTCTTGTGATCAGTTATACATAACCATATACATTTCTAACTATACCTGATTTGAAGAAATTATCCCCAGGATGGAGGCATAGAATGTTACAGATAGAACACAAACAAATCAAGAGTGTTACTATTCATGAGGATATCACTCATATACCTCAAATGAAATCATCAGATGAAAAGCAGAGTAATGCTCAACTTTCATTACAGAATGTCAAAAACAAATGCAAACAGCGATACAACATATTTAATAGAATCAGATTACCATACTATTGTTAGTAGAAACGAAAACCAAGATTATAAATGTAAAATATCGATCAATAAGGAAACACAGAACTTCTCAAATATAATTGTTAAAACATATCAGTAAATAGATTTCACAGAGTATTCAAGGTGAAAAAGGGTGGGAGGAAGAAAATAGTGAGTTAAATGAAGTTGAGGAAGAGAAAGTTCTGGTGAAAAGAAAGGAAGAAGAAATGAAAGAAGTTGAGTCAGAAGAAATTATATCACTTATATTGCCGATGTAGTGGCAGATAGATTGAACAAAGTAAAGGCAGTTTCAACAAGCGTAAGACTAAACTATAGTAGTATAGTGAAGAGATAGTGTGATCAAGAAGACTACTGCCTGAAAGAGTATTTGATTGTTTATGCAGCCATTTATTAACAAACATCAAAATATTTAGAAATATTGCAAATGTGATGAGAAGAATGTGAAGGAATAGATACAGAAGAAGAATGATTTAATTTAATCGAGTAAAAATATATTACTCGAGATGAGAAATCAAGTGTTAATCAAGAAGAGGGGGGGATTCATAGGACAATGTTTGAAACCATAGCTGTTCATTAAAATGTTTCTCAAACAATAGCACAATTTGATATGGACTTATATATGTAAGTTGAAGAACGATTGCTTTTTAATTCATATAGAATATTAATCGTGATAAAAACGTAGAAAATGTTTTAAAGTAGAGCATAGGATTCCGCATCTTGTTAGAATATAAGTTGTCAGTTACTGAAGATGGAATATTTTTAAATACAAGTTTGGAAATAAGGTGTTTAACAGTTGCTATGATGGTGTCGTGTATTTGTGTGTGGCTTTCGCTTGATGCTGGATCACAACAACGCACCGTCTCACGCGTCCTACTCAGCCAGTCTTTTTTAACAAAAGCAGAAGTGTCGTCCACACCATCCTATTCGCCTGATTTGGCTTCCTGCATCTCTCTTCCCTCAACTAAAGTTGACAAGCCGCCGGTTTGACTAGATTGAGATGATCCAAACAAAGACGCTGACACTGCTCGATACGCTCAGTAAACACGACTTCCTAGATTCATTTATATAATGTCAAACACCGCGACTGATGTAGGACTTTCTTATGGAGATTATTTCAAAAGGGATTATATAGAATAGACCCAGATAAGTTTTGTAGATATGACATACCCAGAGGCGGCGTTAGGTGAGCGCGGGGCCTAGGGCAATAATGACCCCGCGGGGCCAAAGTACAAGTAAAAATCGCTGAGCGCCGAAATGTTACATCTAAAGCCGATAAAGCAGTAAGCAACTTCCCCCTAAATGCTTCCTCTCACTTCTTCATTTCATTCCTAACCCTAAATTTATTACTAAATATTATCTTTTTTAATGAACAACGGTTTCTTATGAAAAAAAAATCCGACATAATTTATTTAAAGAAAGTAAAATATAGTTTAAAAACTGCATTGCTAATTACAAAAGCTTCTTTATTCATTTCCATTTCACATTACATTTCGCATGGAAACTATACAAACTAGTTCATTTGTAAACTTTATTAAAATAAATCAACTTTTATATAATTGAGTAAGAAAAATATCAACTCGGAACGCGTGGCCTCCCTAAGCACGGGGCCTGGGGCGGTTGCCACCCCCAAACGCCGCCTCTGGACATACCAGTCCCGAAAATCTAGGATGCCACCTCGTACAGACGCGTACATGTTGGCATGAATATTGTACTGGCTAAATCAGCAGGTTAATACCACGTAGGAGTAGCGAACAATCCACGACGTGGCGTTGAACATGCTATAGGAGACATGCCGCAGCTCAGCTGATGATAGAGGAGTAAATGTAAATGATAAAGGTGAGATGCGGATTTCTCGGAGAGTGAAGATACTAAATTCGACTCAACAATAGCAACGATTACATTGCGCATAGGTAATTTCTCCCCTGTCTTACAGCATGTGGGACACACGTAGTTAAATTACGTAAGCTGGAAACAACATTCTTGACACTTACTAATTAACCAACAACGAGGCAATTAGCTTGATTTGTTAAATTAAATCTTACAATTATAGTTGCAAAATATGCTTAACTGTTCCAGATACGTATCTCAGGTCATCGATTGGAGAAAGGGGATATTGTAACTATCTCCGCATTTCTCTAAAATTATGCAAAACGTAAGTGTAAACCTTAGAAACAGCGTTGACCTTTCCGAAATATGTAAAGGGACACATTGCATGACTATGAAGACTACAAAAATACAAAATAGTACAAGCAAATACTTTAGATATAAATAAAAGATATATATTGCTTGTTTGTGGTTTATAACAGTCTTTTGGACAGCATCTGGTGTTTTTTTAAATTGTGAACAATGAACATTACATGCAAGAAACTTTATATGAGTTCCTTGCAATTATTTTATTTACTCCGAAAAAGTCTGATCACGAACGATTAGTAACGATGTCGTGTAAGATAAAATGCAGGGATACACTTTGCTCTAAACTTGAACAAAAATTGCACATTTCTGCAGGCCTGAGCCAAAGTTTCCTAAAGACCTTAAAATTCAATTCAGTTCACATCTCTGTTAAATACTCTTTAAATTTCTCGCAGAAGTAGTAATATTTCAATCTCTGAGCTATGAAATTTTAAACATGTATTTCTTATTACAGGAACATAAGAATAGATGGTAGAGGAAAAGAAGTTATGTTAATACATTTATTCCATATTCTTTTAGTAACCAGAGGCAAGCTTTCTATACCAAGTCACTCTTTCTGTTTTAGAAGGAATATTTTGTATAATGAGAGCTTAAGGCTTCTTGATGGTCTAAGAAGAGCCGGATGGTACCCAGACATTTTAAATAATAAGTTTCTCTAAAAACACGAAAAAAAAAGAAGCTTTGGAGAAAGTTGATCAGTGTACAAAACAAGTTTTCAATTTGCTTTTTCTTCTTTAAACTTTGAAAATCAAATAACGTAACTATAATAAATACATGTTTTAAGATTTTCACAACATATTCTGGTATTTTACTAATAAATAACTACGAATATACGAAAAAGAGTTTAATTTGTAAAATACAATACATTCAGTTCAATAAAAAATATGCGATTTGGGTAATACAGTTATTTCCTAGAGTATGCAGAAAGGAAGTCTACAATGCTTTCGTGAATTTTAAAATATCCAATACTTCTTAAAAATAAAACATGAGCTACAAAATGCAATGCAATATTACAAACGAAAACTTTCTTCATTATTAGCTAACTGAAAATACAGCCTTACGTTTATAAATTAAGTTTAATTTTCAATTCATAATGCATTGTTACATTTTGCGCGTACTGTTTGATCAGCTATGAAAATGCTCCTCCACAAATACAATATCTAGAGAATATTATGATGGAGAAAGCGAATTACTTGTTAAAGTATCAACACTAGATTCGTGTAGTGGAACTCAAGGAAAAAAGCTTTGCTGAAATTCTGTCTTAGATTAATGTTATTTATGGAAGTTACATGTTAATTCATTCAAATGATCTATGCCAATGCAAAGGTTATACCAGGTGACGAAATACAATTTTCCCTCTTATTTATTTTGTAAACGATTTATTCATAGCAAACTTCCGAAGCACTCCACTTTTAATTTCTAAGGGGACGGGCCATTGTGGTAAGCCTGATACTATCTCATTTTCTAAAATACTTAATTTTCTTAAACGAAAAAAAGGCCGATTGACACGACACTTGAAAGATATTTCGATTCTGTTTATTAATACAAAATGTTATTTTTATAGTATAAAATAATCGCAATCCTGATTTGCCACTAAGAATTCACTAAAATTTAATATATATATATATATATATATATCTATATATATATATATATAT
>JAGDQP010005513.1:40184-62318 GCA_022664845.1 Lepisma saccharinum | reverse complement strand
ATTATTATTATTATTATTATTATTATTATTATTATTATTATTATTATAAGCTGTTGAACAAATAGGAGATTAACATTTTCAAAGATGTATTCTTCATAGTAAGAAATATAAATTAATAATTTATGAAATTTATGGAGCTTAGTAAATGTTACTTATAATAGATAAAGAAATGCTGAACTGCTAATTCAAAGATTCAGGACAATAGATTTTCGAATTAGACATGACGTTATAAAAGTAAAGTAATATGTTTTTCTTGATGCATACTTTGTTGTGTGTAATTTCTAGAAAATGGATAAAACCTATTGTTATTGATTCTGAGTATGAAATATGTGTAAAGCAGAAATATTGATAAAGTTTAATCATAAATTACGAAATAATTAACTAATTAAGCTATCACACACTTCAGGATGAGAACAATGTTTAAGCAGCAATATTTCAAAAAGTAATGTATGTACTTTAATGAATGGACTCGTACCAAGTAAAGTTGCTTAGTAAATGTATAATGGAGTGTTAGCACAGAACGAAACTATTGATTTACATGTGTCTTTTTATAGATATTGATGCTAATAAATATAGAGTTGATTAATTCGGTTTCACCTAATGATATTTGTTATGTACGGTATATTATACTTTAACGTATACATTTGTCCAATGACGGATAAAGTCTTATGTTTGGTAAATACAACTTTACAGCTTACTCGGCATTAAAGCATTATGCCCTTAGTGAAGGACTATTAAATTTGGCATTGAGTGATAAAATAATCGTAGAACAGTATTTAAAAGAACTGTATAATCATGCAAGGGCGCCGATCCCGGGGGGGCTTTGGGGGCCCCCTAATGGGGGGCCCAAATGATAAGGTGAAGTCGGTTCTCCTATTTCAACAGTACATGGTCATTCGTTTTCCCTTTCTACTAAGCTTATCTCCCTTTGACAAATCTATTTCATTGATAAATTTCTAACTGAAACTTGTGTTCTAAAGTACTTATATAAATTACATCACGTATAATACCTCTCTCCTGACTAAAGGAGTTAATTTGTGCATTGCTTGTGTTGTTTCTGGAGTTTCGTGCATAGTCTAACATGGATAAAGACCATTTAGTAAGAAAAGAAAAAGAAAAGAAAGAACGAAAGAAAAAATATATAATATTTTCTGCCGTTTAACGCTCGGAACGCCAAGATCGGGTCATAAATGACCCATACAGTCAAAATATTATTTTTGTGCATTAGTCATTAAATGGAAGAGTGAAATTCTGTGTATTCTTCACGTATGTGTCCAAAAGTCTTAACATTCTTATGGTAGAAAATGACGTTAAACCCATGTATTTATTGTGTAATAATTTAAGAAAATCAAACATGAGTCAATTTGACCCAATTTTGGCGTTTTGTGTAACTATTTTTTTAAATGTCATTTTATATTAAAATAACAAGTTGTTGTCGGTTCTAATGATCACACATCTCTTTCCAAATGACCTACACTTTATAATTTCTCAATCAAGGAGCGAAGAAACGTGGACGATGTTGCTTGTTTAGTGGTAAAGACAAGTACTCCGCATACTGTCAAGAAACAATGTAATCGCTTCATTTGCAAGAATAAGAATATAACAGATACGGTGTGCTTTACACGTGAGAGTGAGAGAGTAAGGTAGTTTGATTCTGATAATTTTATATGTAGTACTTTATATGTGTAAATAAGTAAGAAACTCATGGTACCTTCATTTTTGTTCAGCCATGAAAATGGTCACAAGGTTAATGTGATGTATTAATTCTTCTATATTTTTCATTATTTTGTAGTATCTACTTAAAAAATAAAATACAATATAATACAATGCAATAAATACAATACAATGAATACAAACATACTCTAAAATACCTTGATTTTGAACAAGTACTTTATTTGATACGAGAAATATACATGGGTCGAAAAGGACTCATCTTGACGTTCCGTGAGATGAAATTATCTTGGCGTTCCGGGTTAAGGACCATTCATCGTGAATTTGTCATATAGAAACATAATTTAAGAAAAAGAAGAAAAAAAAAGATACAAGAAAAGTAAGCGACAAGACGAACTCACACAAAAGTAGGAGTAGACTTGCACTAGGAAATATATCCGTTAAAGCTGCTGTTTGGATGCAATTATTGTTTACCGTTAATACCGTAATTTTGAGTTTCTAATACAACATATAAATAGGAAAAGTATATGCGGCGGGTAAGAAAAGTACTTTTTGCACAGTTCATCAAAGAGGAAAAACAGACTGTATCACACATAAAACATGAACCATTTCGAAATCTCTTGCCCTTTTATGATAATTTGGATGCCTTAGATAGAATACTATAGAACTAACTACCACTCGATACACCTGTAAGGTAACAGGAAACGAGAGAGTGAGGAACGTAAATTGATCGCAAAAAGTATTTGGACAACCCAATACTACTCTCGAAATAAATGTTCTAGGTATCCTTTTGTGTACAAGAGCAGTCTACGTAGTGTATTGAAGCAATCCACACCGCGTCAGGAAAGCCATGCTTTATCGTTGGATACATTATAAAGAAACATAAAACAGAGCAATTATTGCGGAATAGAATCTATTTTGGCCAACCAAGAAAACTAACTGCGCGAAATGAAACCTACATTCTTTATTTTGTGAATAGAACTCAAAGAATTAGTGCTAAAGATTTGACTACTTCACTCGCCTAAGATATGCAAGTTAATGTTACACCACAAATAATCCAAAATTCTTTGAAGAAATTTGGATTTAGAAGATGTGTATCCAGGGTATGAATACTGGCCACTCCATTAGTAATTACACAACCCCAAATCATAACAGACTCTCCAACATTTTTACCAATTGAAGCAATGTTCTGCTTTCTGAAAGCTTCATTCTTCTCTCGACACACGTCCTGACATCCATCACTACAATATAAGTTTATCTTCGTCTCATTTAAGAAAAAAAAATATCTTTTTTCCAAATTTCCAGGCACTCATATTTATATCTTTGGGGAAATTAGAACTTCTTATTTCTGTTTTCTTCTGATATGTGTGTTTTGTTTCGGGCTACACATCTTCTGAATCCCAATTTTTTTTGTTCACATCTACCCATCTGTAACATTAACTTGCATATCCTAGGCAAGTGAAGTAGCCAAATCTTTATCAGTAATTCTTTGAGTTTTGTTCACAGAATGAAGAACGTACTTTTCATTCCGGGCAATTAGTTTCCTTAGTTGATCAGAACGAATCCCCAATAATTATTCTGTTTTATGTTTCTTTATGATATATCCAACGCTAGAGTATGGCTTTGAAACAAGCCATACTCTTGTTAGAGAAATCCCACCCCCTTAGAGAATAAATCTACATTAGAAACATTTTTATTATTTCAATATTACTTACTGACCTATTTTAAATTACTTTTTTTCTTTTACACCCCCTATACATCTCTGAACATGATATTTTAGTGTAAAACACTATAGGTTGAAATCTAAGGAACATATCTTTTTGGTTTGTTTAGTTATAGTACAATAATACGTTATGTCACAGGTGAGGCAATTGCAGTTCACTTACATAACCAAGATACTTAGCACGAGTTAAATAGAACTAAGCGCTTTTTTACAACAAAAAAGAAAGACAAGAAAGTAGGTTAGTAGAATAAAGTTATGCATATTTAGATATTTACTGTACATTTTTGGTCAGAAGCTGAACACAGTTTATAGTAACTCAAGCGACGATTGAGTTATTTTTCTATTTTACAAGTATAAACTGACAAGGGAAAGACTCTTCTTTTTCGAGAATACTTGTTGCTACGAGGAATAAAACAGACAATAATAGATATCATTAAGTTTAGAGAATTCTTACCTTATTGGAGATCCCAACCCAAGCCTTCTCCATCAAACTGCACTACTATTGCAGGTAAATTTAAATTTTCTTGGACGTATTTATCCACTTATTCCTCGAAGAAGAAACTTAGTGCGGCCCTTTGTGACCAGAGCGTGTCGAAAATAGACCTTCACCTGATTTTCTGACTCTAATGTGGAAAATTCCCTAAACATGCTTTCCTTGAACTTATATTTTTCTTTAAATATCAAACATCCGTCTTTAATAATAAGCAGCCCTTCTTCATCGTAAATGTAAGGATGATAGCAATCTCGCATCAGTACTTTTTTGCAATACAATGTCACGAGATTAATGGCCAAGCAGCATTATGACTCGTCACAAGTCGGTAAATCAAACTATACCATGTTACGATACGGTATATGCCTGTTTATTGCACTTATATATAAGCAAGTTGTTACTAATAAGCATTACATTAAGATTGTACCTTTTTAAATATATATTTTTGTTATATATAATTCATAGCTCTAAGACCAATTCCCCTTTTTTCTTTTCTCTTCTAGAGTAAAGATACACAATATGGATTCTGTACGCTTCATAGTATTATCCATAAGCATGCAAATATGGCCAGCCATATGCTTCACAGAATTTCCAACCAACCAATGTCATGAGATTATTCATGAACTCTTTCTTTTTTAGCAATAGCGTTAGTTTTGATTTTTATATCATCTCTAGGATACAAGTTAGCGTTGATGGCACTGACTATTTGTTTGGCTTGTATTATTTTCGCCATTTTGATATTCTTATTCATGAAAATCTGTAAGATTTTAAGACATAAGAGCACGAAAGAACGATCTCAAGTTGCACACGAACCGTCAGACATAGTTTTAGATCCTATTCCTTCCTCTTTGTCTTCTACAGACAAGTTTCATACTTATGAGACTCCTATTTCTATTGACACCAGTTCTGATATATATGAAACACCTTGTTTTTAATCTGCATACTAGTCAACACTTTCCAGCACAAACGAATTTTTTGATAATCTCGCCACCCTCCACTGATATTTCAACATCTCCTCCAGATATATCAGAGAAAACTTCTATAAATATCTCATCCTTTGCTCCACCACCAGCACCTATGGAGCACCCACTGCTTTTTTCCCTTGCTGATATCCCGCATACACAAATTTGGTCCATGATCTTTTAAGAGAATGCTTAACTCAACCTGTTGCAATCACCGGACCTACCAGACCTTCCAGAATCTACAGATCCAGTTTCTACGAAGATCTACACACATATCGTCTTTATTGGACAAAGGAACTAAAAAACATCAAAGGACCCATATCTTCAACAGCATTGCAGAATTACTGAAGATAGAACCAGCTACCAGAGAAGCATCACCAGATCATCCTCATTTTTTGGATTCCCCTCCCATTAACAAATCCTAGTGAATAGACTTCACTGCGAAGCAGTGTCTATAGTGTATTATTATTTTTTATGAAAGTATTTTATAATATAGTCCATTTTTTCTTTTATTTGAGAGTGGTGTTAGAAGAAGCATATCTTTGTTTGTTTTAGATGTGCGAATATATAATGAACCGTGATGGTGCGAAATCTGCGTAGTACAGTGGAGGAATATACGTTTTATTGTCTTTGCCATCACATTAACAGTTTAATTTCACACGAACTTGTGAAATTTTCTATGAGAAGGGGCATGTATGCCAATCCCGGTGCTCTCGAAGAAATTACCATGGTTACGTTGATATTACGGACACATAGATTTGCCACTAATATTCTGTGTACTTCACTATCCAAAGTCGAGTATATAAAATTAAATTAGAAACAAATTCAGTTTTTACGAGTAGCAACTTTAATATATTTATTGCCCGTATTTTATCACAAACACTTAGTAAATTCGTTCGTTGAGAATGACCGTATTTACTATTAGGTTTGATTGTATTAAGTTCCTATTCATTAGAACATCTATTAGTAAGATCACTGTTCATACATAGCCTGCTAGATTTGTTATTTTATTTCCGTGCACTACGACAAGAGGAAGAAAAACAGTTAGTTTCAAAACATAACATAATAACATACATTACCAGAAGGTTCCCTGTTTTACATAAGTGTGTTAATATAAAGGATGGGTCATGATAAGGGCCAGTTTCTGCCTAGCAATGGATTATTATGAAAGTTGAGACCTGTAATCTACACAATATTCCGCGTCAAAGTTCGTTTAGATTATGTTGAGATCATTTCCGGTTGTCCCTGTAGAGCGTCCGGAAGTTACCCCTTACTCCAACCTTCGAAAAGTCGAGGTGGGTGCGTGTTAAACGAATTTGCGTGGAAAGCGCCAACATGACGGGAAAAGTCGTAATAATGTTTTGTTCCGCTGATAAAAGCGCACAAAATAACCAAATAGCAGGACCACAGGTGTATTTGGTACATTATGAGAGCAATTTGTTTAGGAAAAAGCGTGTTCGGTGAACCTGTATTTCGCCATCAATATTCGTTTTCGGAGTTGTAGTAACAATAGAGCGGACACTCAGAACAACACCAAAAATATGCCAAACTGTAGTCTGATATGTCTACTTGAACATACTACAAACTCATATTGTTCTGGAAATCCGCTATATATAAAAAAACTTTTCACTTTATTTCGCATGTATGATATGAATCCACAGTGAAGCAAAAAAAAAAGCAATTGTACAAACAATAAACTATCAACTGAAAATATTGCAAGAGCTAGAATTGCGTCTCCATGAGAACCATATCGCCAGTTTGTTAATCCCTTCTGCTCGTGCTGTGTGGGAGGGGGGAGACATTCTTTGTGATAAGCGCACAACGTGGTATTATAAACACCGCAAAACAGGGTACGTTCGACAACTGGGTAGTTGCTGTTGTTTAGAATATTATGGTGTGAAAATGTGACGTCACGTGTGCCCGAATATATACAGCGGGATGTGGAAAGAAAGAATTCTTGTGCCTTCGCTGTTACAAGGATATGCCAAAGAAACCCAAAACGACCAAAACTGCTAAGCAGGATACAACGTCCGACCAGACTGCAACCTCGGCCCACAAGAAGTAATCAGTCAGTACCGCAACTCCAAACATCCCTCAACTTCAACCCATGATCAACCATCAGATCTATCCTCAACACCGATCAGAGACTGACCAGCGGAAGGTCACGGTAGACAGTCCACCAAACGACGTTTCATAAACGGCATGGATCAGGATCCACAGTTTGTTCCAGGAGCAAAACAGAAGTGTGTAAATAGCCTAAAAACGATAACACTTCCCCTGAGGAGGACCCCTGCTGCTCACAACAAGTGTATTATCTGCCCAAACAGTTCCCAGTTGATTGCACTTCCCGTTCAGGCAAAAGCGGACTAATATATATCAGGCAAAAGCGCAGATATATATTAAGTTTAATGTATTAGTGTCAGACGGCTCCAGGTGCTGCGCAGATCATCTCGATGGGAAGAACGTGAAGCCAAACGTGACGGATCTAAATGAGACACACGACGAATCCAACTTCAACCGAATTGAACTTGTGCAGCTGCTGACAGCGTTGAGGGAGTACGCGCTTGCAAATAGGAATTTGAATTTCGACACGACAATGACCGATGTTGACTGTTACAATCTGACAGGCTTAAAGTCTGCCCAGTTCAATGCGCTGTTTGTTTACGTCAGAGACGAAATACGCAATACCCAGATACGTTCGGCGAAAACGGTGCTAGGACTGTTCTTGGTTAAACTGAGAACAGGACTGTCCGGAGTCATTGGAACTCTTTTCGGAATCGCAAAGCAACAGTGCTCACGAGCAATTCACACAACCAGGAAAGCTCTAATGAAGTGTTTTGTTCCCTTACATCTCGGATTCAAACACATGACAAGGGGCGACTTCATTCGAGAGCACACCATACCGTTGGCCAAAGACATCATGGCAAGATGTGGCAGTTATTGTGGTCGATGGAACGTACATATACATTGAGAAGAGCTCGAACTATGCGTTCCAGAGGCGCTCGTTTAGTATGCACAAACATCGTCCTCTTGTCAAACCTATGATGATCGTCGGCAGTGACGGGTATGTGCTCTCTGTGTTGGGCCCTTACTGGGCTAAAGGTTCCGATGCAGCGATTACGGATAAAATTCTCCGTGCGGATGTTGAAGAGATGCGTGCCTGGTTAAAAGAAGACGATGTATTCGTCGTAGACCGAAGTTTCATAGACTTACTGCAGCTACTGGCAGACCTCGGATTCCATAGTCAAATGCCGTGCTTCCTTCCAAAAACGCAGAAGCAACATACAACAATCGAAGTCAACCAGTCTCGTATGGTAAAAAAATCAGATGGGTTGTCGAATCTGCCAATTCTAGAATAAAGGGATAGAAGGCCCTGGAACACATTATGCCTAATACCCAGATTCCATTTATTGGGGACTATGTGCGCATTGTTTGTGCACTTTGCAATACATTTCGGCCTCCACTCATACTTGACAGCTCCCACGACGAGTACATTGCACGAAGGATGCGGTCTCTTCTTCACAAAGAAAACGAACTCCGAACAACGGTATACGAGAAAGGTTGGGACCGCGAGCGCAGCAAAATGAAATGGGCTCCGATGGATGCGGCAGACCTCCCGAACTTTCCTTTATTGTCCGAAGAGATGCTGCGTGTACTAACTCTCGCCGTGTACCAACTCGAACAATCAAAAACTATACTGGGGAGCATGTGAACACTGGAGGCGCCTATGAATTATTTCTTAATCAGCAAGAGGATGATGTCATTCGTCTTAAAATCCAATCTCGCCACACGGGTTCCCGCACTTACACTCTTTGGATAAAATACGATCTTGTTGATATCCTTTAATGGACTGTCAGTGCAAGGCCGGTGCCAGGGTGATAAGCTGCTGTGCTCACGTAGCTTCGGTCTTGTGGTACCTTGGATTTCGTAGCCACGACCCAACCGCATTCCATGGCTCTGCAGCGTATAAGGATTACGTCGAAGATGCCCAGAGTAAGGTGGATGATGACTGGACTGACGATGAAGAAGACGATTAAGCTTTCTTCAGGACGATATTTAACCCCGATGTCTGCACATCTTTTCATTTGATAGTTTATTGTTTGTACAATTGCTTTTTTTTTGCTTCACTGTGGATTCATATCATACATGCGAAATAAAGTGAAAAGTTTTTTTTATATATAGCGGATTTCCAGAACAATATGAGTTTGTAGTATGTTCAAGTAGACATATCAGACTACAGTTTGGCATATTTTTGGTGTTGTTCTGAGTGTCCGCTCTATTGTTACTACAACTCCGAAAACGAATATTGATGGCGAAATACAGGTTCACCGAACACGCTTTTTCCTAAACAAATTGCTCTCATAATGTACCAAATACACCTGTGGTCCTGCTATTTGGTTATTTTGTGCGCTTTTATCAGCGGAACAAAACATTATTACGACTTTTCCCGTCATGTTGGCGCTTTCCACGCAAATTCGTTTAACACGCACCCACCTCGACTTTTCGAAGGTTGGAGTAAGGGGTAACTTCCGGACGCTCTACAGGGACAACCGGAAATGATCTCAACATAATCTAAACGAACTTTGACGCGGAATATCGTGTAGATTACAGGTCTCAACTTTCATAACAATCCATTGCTAGGCAGAAACTGGCCCTTATCATGACCCATCCTTTCCAAACCAGTAGGTTAGTTCAGCTTAGCTTGACATGCATAAAATATCTTTCACAGCATTAGGTTAGTTTTTTAAAAGAAGGATTATTCCACATCAAAAGATTAGTTTCCATTAAATTGTATTTGCTCAAGCACTTAAGTTCCACTCTGATCTAACACCTGAAAGATTAGTTCCATTTAAGCAAGACCTTATTAGAATTAGTAAAGCATGCAAAACTGGCACATAAAGAAAAACTATCTGACAGCGTTCGTACATTTACACATTCCATAAGTAAAAACTTATCGTTGTTTAAATTGTTGAGTAAAAGATTCCATCGGAATAAATCGTATCAGAAATGGCACTTTAAATAAAATAATTCTATTTTACCTTTCCTTGAAGTATTCTGTTTTACCTTTTACATTACCAAGTTTTAAGAGAACATTTACCTCAACAATTGGTTGTTGTTATTTCACACATATACATACTGTTTTCTACGTAAGTCATAAGAAACAGTGGACAAGAATTCACCTTTCAAGCAAACAGGTAGTTTGAGTAGTTATGATTGTATAAGTTGTTACATAAACATGTAAACAAAATTAATTGTTACGACGCTCTTTTCCGGACAGACCCGATGAAATAACATTATTTTACTGACCATCCTTTTCCGTCAATTTTGCTGACCCATCGAAAGCCTCTCCTCTTGTATTTTTCATCACCAAGGAGGAGAATGAACTATCGTGGTACAAGAGGTACCAAGACAGAGTTAGTTGTGATTTGGAGTTCGTATCAAATGCTTCACATAGACTTTCATTACTAGCAAACGGCTCGCCCTAGTTAGTAACTGTTCGATATTATCGATCTGTCTGGTAAGTTAAGCGCTGACTTTCTAGCATATTAATCATGTGACAAAAATCATTGTGTATGAAAAACATTTGTTCTACTCTTATTTCTAGCTACATCCTTTCGATCGCACTCTAAATAATTACGAAGACGGGGAACGATGCGCTTCTGTTTCACTCACTTTGTAGATAAACCCCACTTGCATTTGTGAAGGCAAATAGGCCTACTGGCTTATATCTTCCAAACGATTCGTTACACGGTAGAGTGGCTTTGCAGTGTTTGTCAGCACTGTAAGGTGTGTTCATGGAGATGTTTTGGGTAATAAGTGCCTATTCCAACCAAAAGTGCGGAAGCATTGTAGCGGCTACCCGGGCTGTCTCTACCTTGCTTCAAACTTCAACGCCATCTAGCGGACAAACGCGGCCTTATATGGTTGAAATTACTTCACAGCATTTAGGCGAATATTAGAACTATGAAAGACAAGGTGGCAACCCTAGAAACTTGCGAAGTAAGGAGCTGAAGACAATGATATATTTTTAAAAGTTTGAAACAAATATTTTAGATGAACTGTTCGAAGAGAAGAGGAGAGGAAAACCAATAAGTAGAATACTCATTAATAGCTACGATGTGGAGATGAAATAAAATGTTCGGCTGGACGAAAAATTAATAGTGGTGCTATTATATGTTTAAAGTTCATGATACATAAAGATTATAATATAATGATTCCAAAATGTTTGTTTCTTTTCATTCTACATATTATATAGAATGAAAAGAAACAAAAATTGTGGAACAAATGGAATGGAGTTAGTTAATAATGACTCGATCAGTAATACCATTTCCATTCGTTTTAAACTATTATAGCATTGGACAAAATACTGATAATATCCAGATTTCATTAACATTAAACGCGTTGTATTCAACCCCTGTGGTCTAGTCGGCAAGATCGTTAACTTCTGATCGTTAGCTGGCAGGTATACGAGTTCGAACCCCACAGCCGCTGATTCTGATTGAAGTTTTCCACGATCAGGATGGTACCAGAAGAATGCCAGGATGGTATCTCAACTAAGTCCATGTCCTCTACCAGTTCTTCCCTGGCATCGGAAGAATGATATCTGATGGAAACTATAGTTCATTTGTGACGGAATTATTACAAAATTTGCCAGTTCACTCCATGTAAAGACAAATTAAATTTAACATATGTGATTCATTCAGCAGTGTAGCAAATGTATTAGGACTGTAATTTTAGGAAACATAACTGTAGGACTGACTCGTTGCAAGTGTAAAGAATGTTTCTAGCTAAAGAAAGAGCTTTAAAGAAACTTCTTAAAGTTTGTCAAAGGTGTGTGTATTCTGAAATTAAAAGTGTGTTAAGTGGTGCGGAAATCCTGTACTAATTACGTTCGACCAAGGCATATATTACTCAAGTATTAATGAACCCATTGTAGAATAATGCTGAAGGCAGTGTGTACTATCGATAAATTATTCATAGCACAAGTGTACACTGGAATGTTTCAGTTCTCCAGATTAAATAACTAGACCATACTAATAATTTATTTGAAAGATACGAAACGAGAATACAATAAAACTGAGTTTTAGGAATTTTTTATGTTTAAATTAGTTGTTTCTATTTAATCAACGTGAAAAAATAAAAATAAACTCCCAACATATCTAAAGGTTTCTTTCCCTATCTTGCATTTTTAACTTGCACTTGAACTACTACAATCTCAAATATATTTTACTTCAATTATTTATGGTCTTTCTACAAATTTATAAATCTTATCTTTTATATATAATATCCAAAAAATGTTCAATTAATAGTGAATTAAGCTACACAGCTCTTGGCAATGATTTAAGGTAATTAAAAGAATGCACATGTTATATGATACCTTGTCCTTTTAATACAAAAGTGTTAATTAATCTAATATCAAATCGACGTACAGGTTGCTGCAAAAATAACTTCCCGATTTCAAATGTAAATAACAGAGCAAAAATAGATAGCAACACCCCAAAAGTTTTACCCCTAAAACCGGCTTCTGGCGTAGGATAATCCGTTGTACCTTATGCAAAAATATTATGTTAGTAAGATGGAGAAGGCCTGCCCATTGAAGACAAGCCGACACAAGGAATAGGTTGAGGAACTTTGGCCTGCATGATGAAGACGAGCCGGCGCTAAAAAGGAACGTAGAATTGTGCTTGCCTGCCTGATGAAAACGAGCCGACACATGATATAGGTTGGGCAACTCTGACCTACCTGACGAAGACGAGCCGGAGATATGATAAAGGTAGATCTTCGGAGTCTTCATGAAGTTGGGCGATCCGGGTCACGCGATCATGCCCGGTGAGGGCACGGAAAGCCAGGTTTTGAACTTTCTTAGTTGGGGGATGTGAGTTGGAGCTGCGTGAAGCCAGGCAGGGGCGACGTAGCACATGAGGGAACGTACCATGTGGGTGTAAACATGGTAGGGAGTAGCCTTAGGCATGGAATGCGGAGAATGGGATAGAAAATGGCGGTTCGTTGAGATGAGGTTGTAGCGTGAGTCTGGCGTCTAATTTTACTGCCAGGTAGGTATAGCTTTGCATCGCCTTATACTTCGGGTTTGTTCGCTAGTTTGCAACGAGACAAAATAGTTCCAATGATAAAACAGATATATTAGTGCGCTATGTTTTAAATTGTCCTTTGCATACGAAATTTCTAAACATTACTAAATGCTTATGTATTGATTTTAGCAGCAATAAGAATAAACATTTAATTATTCCTGATTACTACATAGAATAGGAACAAATAAAATACGTATGTAGCCGTGTAAATGATATCAGAGTAGCTTAAAACATAAAATGAGATTTAATACTTATTAAATTCAGTTTAAGTAACTTCAGCAGCGAACAGGTCTTTAGGAATGGTGAAATGGCAGTGCATATTTATGTTATTTTCCTATTACTGTGGTTCTGCACTCTGTTCTGAGACAAACAAGTTTAGAATATTGTAGTATCGTTTAAAATCCATGCTTATTAGGGCACACCTCTAATTGACACGTAAAGAAAATATTTCTGAACTGGGCATGGAGATTGTTGAAAGTAACATATATGATAGATAGGTCTAAATTCACTGCAACATTATGCATCTGCAAATAATCTAGTCACGAAGAAACACCCTGGCTGGATTCCTTGTTCCGAAGAAAACACCAGACAAATATTGCACTGTTAAATATTTTGTAAACGTTGCTAGGATTTCTCAGGAAAGTTCCGCAGAATCTTTGGTATTTCTTGTTGTCTTGATTGTAATCACGGAAAACTCAGAGACTCTTCGTATGATTAGGTAGATATTTTCAGTTTTAAGTTCTGCACATGTGGAGAATGAGAAAACTGTTTTTATAATAGCTTTGCATGCACCTTTGATCAAGAGTTTGCTGCTGCCAGTTTGATCAGTTTTTATTTTAGTAGAAGCGGGAAATATTTTCAGTGAATATGAAATCCTATTTGGCAATTACAAAAAAGATTAAAATGTGATGTCAGTAGTGAGATCAACTTAGTCTATTTCTTCGGGATTCAAGCAACGTACTTCTGACAATTTATAACTGTTTTTTCAAATGGCAATTTTGAGCCGTGAGTACGATATGAGGGTCGATGGATGAGGTATTATCGTGTAGGTCTATATTGATTCTATACTTGTATAAATTAAATCAAATAAAGAAGTACCATTAAAAGAAAGGTACAATGAACGAAGAAAGTCTCTGAAAGGCAAAATCGGCAGCGTAGGCCACCCAATGTATAAGAGATGCTTCGTTTAATTAGTTCTGGACTTTAACGAGGTATCTGTATGAAGAGAGGCACGGCCCCAGTTTGCAATCAAGTGCACATGACACATATTGTTCTTCGTTCTGACTCCAAGTCACCAATTGTACATAAGCAAGCAGAAGAAAGGTTTCGCGTCAGGAGTTCGTTCTAACCAATCATAAATCAGTCTTTTTGAAAGAAACCTTTTCGGACGAAAGCACGCGTTCCAAAACTACAAAAGAACTTTAATAATAATAAACGTTACATTCACAAAACTTAGAATAATAAGAAATTAAAACTCAAGTTAAGTCAGATATAACACTCACTTAAAAGTTCGCTAACAAAAATTATCTTTAAATTTCGAAGTGGAAACCATGATTCCGTACTGGGGAAATATGTTACTGGCTGGACAACCAAAATTCAGCGTCGATTATTGAGCAATGAGATAACAGGAGAAAGTAGAAGATTGTACACAGACTTTGTGATTGTTGGTTCGACGCGCGTCGGCTGGTATTCTTTTGTTTCGCAGTATCGTATTCAATAATACCGGTGTATTATCATAATTTACACAAAAAGCTCATATTGTATTCCCAAGCTTTACTCGGATAAACTGAGATGCACACAAAAATATATGTTAACATGCCAATCTTAACAACAGACACTACATAAGGCCATGCAATGAAGTAAATCCAGTGAACATCTGACAAGAACTAGGAACTTTAGTTTTTTAGCATATTTCGTGAAGTAGTAGTTTACCTTTCAGGTAATAATACACGAAAATACTATGACGCACTATTTCGTTTGTTCCAAAATAACATGGGTGAAAGAATACGTAACACCTGAGAGACTACACTTCTTTTGCTTTAAAATGTTATCGATTATCATCAGCCGGTTGGTTACCGTACAGCGGCAGAGTAGTGGACTCTGTTGGTTTGAGTCTCTTTGGATGCATTTTTACCAGAATTACAGTTTTATATGTAGTAGTAAAAGAAGTATCAATTAAGGAAAAATATACCTGTAAACCATTCTGTTATTACAAAGACAATCGTGAGATATTTCCAGGTAGTTTCCTCAGTGACACCAGGCAAATGCCGAGATTGTACCTTCAACTTAGTTCCTGAACAAAACCTTCCCGCATCCTTTCCTCTTCCCTATCCCTACATAACACGGGAATGAAGCAACTGGGCGGTGGAAATATAGAACACAATGTATATCGTTGGGGAGGGTTCAGCGAGCTGTATGCAAAGTGGAAAGTATTTTGTGCAGAAAGAATACGGATTGCGAAAAAAGGAAAAAAATGTGTACGCATGAAAATGTAGAAGAAAGCAAGCGGTTGCTGTACTGGCCGTGTGACTGAGTGATCAAGACCATCGTAAAGAAGACAACTGTGATCTGGTAGGTCCTTGCCGTAACTTGCGATGTAAATGCCACCGCCAGGTAAGTGTCCCATTATCCTTTTTGCTCAATAAATCTAAAGGGAAAAAAGGGGGGAACATGATCTGAGAGCAAAAACTATTGTGTCGTGTGATTTATTAAAACGTTATAATTGTGCGGAGAGCCCAATCCAATTATTTTTTTTTCCGGTGAGTGCCCGAATATAGCAGTGTGGTATATAGTGAGAAAGTAACTATGGCTTTCGCCGGTATACTGATAGAACGATGCACCCATCAAGGCTTCAATTATGGCCCACAGTGGGGATGCTATTTTTGTGTACATTGGCAAAGTCTAGACCGGGCTGTAATAGAGAGGGTTGCAAAACAAATATGAAAACTTTTAATATCAAAATCGTGACTTTAAACGTACGTCACAGTTTCACTACAAATAAAAGTACGATTATTGAACGTGTTGTTAATGAAAACAATTTTCACATCTTAGGAACACAAGAATGCAGAAACCAGAACTTGCTTATTTGTGATTACAATTACTTCGAGAACTATGATACCACTACTAATACTGGTATAGAAATTTTACGACCCGACCTGGAGATTCGTGAATTCTACCGTTCCACTGACGGTACAGTCCAGGTGTTTAAGTTGGATGATATTACGATGTTTAATATTAATTTACACCGGAATTGGAGGCGGGAACTTTATTTTGACAAATTTGCGGTTCTCCTGCAGTATTATCATAATGACAACGTAGTGATAATGGGAGCCTTTAACGCAGTTTACAACAGCTATGATACGACGGCCAAACAAAGCTGTAGTGAAAAATTTAAAATGATAATCGATTATTTTCAATTCAAGAAGCGTGGACCAATTTAAACCCGTAAATTCAACTTTATACTTATCTACATCGTCAGTGTCGGAACAAATTAGACTAAATTTTTGTTAGTAAAAATTATTCCTCTTTAAAGAATATAAAAATGATAAAAATCGGAGTGTCAGATCGTACTTTTTAGTAATGAATATGGAATGGCCTTTAACACTGCATTTGGTGGAGTTTGAATGAAGATTTTTTGGAAGATGAAAACTCTGCCAGGTTAACGGCGTAAATTCATCGACCAGTGTCAAGTTTTAAGTGTAATCTCGGAGAGGAACTGAAAATATGGTGTAGTAAAAATAGATACCGATGCGGGTATAAAGACGTTATTCGTGAATATTATATGCTGATAAAAAACTTATTAATTATTATAATGACTTGGTGCAGGAATATAATATTAGGGCAGTGAAAGATATACATGGATTCCAAACGTGCGTCAATATCAAGCAAGAATTAACTTATTCTATAAAGGCAAAACTATTGGTTTACAAAATAAATCTATCCTACATCAATGTGGGATTACTGAAAATTCTAATTTAGAAGCTATCTTTAAAGACCGAAAAAGAAAAAAAGATAAATGTAATAAATGTTTTCCAAGATATCTAATTTCCAAATTAGATAAATTTTAAAATCCCTAAATTTAGAGGCCTGTGTGTGGCCTGATAACTTTGGGGAAAATGGTTGGTGAAACATAGATAGATCCTTTTGCCTCAGCTACTGGAGGGTTTTAATTCCTTTTGCGAAAAACCTCCAGTATGAGATTTCTTCACTAGTATTGGTATTCTTATCAGAAAAAAAACATAGTTTCACTAGCTAATTAGCGGATGATTCAGTTACAAAATTGTGATACCAAACTCCTTTTGAAAATGGTATCTCATAGACTAACAAGGCCTGTTGCCTGCCTTTTACTTCTTAAAATCGATTTTAAGAATTCTTGTGATAGCGTGAGACATTAATAATTGTTTGAGGTGCTATGATTAATGCATTTTCTCATCCGGATCGTCAACTTAATACAATAGATTTATTCTAATCGGTATGTTAGACTGTCTATACATGGCCAGATAGGCCTAAGAATAATATGGAAGAAAGGGGACAGTTCAGGGATGCGTTACTGCTTCTCACTTGTATGCCCTGGCAATGGCTCCCGTATTTTTCTCTTTCCAAGAATTGCTATCGAGGATATCTTTATTGTCTTCTACCCTTCGGAGCTTGGTGTACGTGGACGATGTATCCCTAGTCTGCACCTCTGAAAAGGAACTAGAATTTATACATGTGACATTGTAGGTTTCCGAAAACATTTCTGGCATAGACAAGAAATAAAAGCAGATTCGTAATTTTCAATTACACTCAAGTGATATTTGAAGTAAATCTGTGAATATATCCAATCAAATGAACATTCTGGGTCTCACTTGGTTCCATAATATCCAGGATACTAGAAGCCATATAAAGCAGGGCTTACAGATTATAGGTCAGAATCTTCGTATATTCCAAAATTGCATACCATCGCTTCTATACCAGTGTAGGTTTATCAATATATCTATTTATTCTTGACTTTAGCAGTCCTCTATAAGAGAGACATAATGTTTAAGGCATTATAGATCACTGGAAAGAAACTCGCTAGTTGAAGCAAACTGCTTTAATTAATTAAAGATAGGGAATAGAAGTCTTGATTTAGGATCATGAATACGTTATAATGATAATATGTGCTTCCTCCATTTCTCTTACCACACAAGCGATGTTCCAGCAGCCAAGTCAACAAAACACATCCTAGAGGTACTTCCCATTCTCAAAACTGCAGAATTGTCAATATGTCATTCACTTGAACACGGAAGGTTCCTCATAGAAGGTCAGACAGACCATAAAGAATTACAACTATTTAAAATACAACCAACTTGCACATATTGGAATGATGAAACAAGGAGGCGATGACTGGAAGGAGTGATGATTTGAGAAAGCTGGCTTGGTTGTAAATGACCAAAGTCGAAATGAAATGGTGTGCTCCCCAACCTTTCTAAAACCCATATTATCGATATATACCCCTCTTCAAAACCTTTGTTGACACGACGAAGTCGAACATTTGAATGAGGGATTTGTAAATCCAATATCCAATTTCCTAGAAAAAAGGAAGAATAAATACAATTATAGAATACAAATGAAATGCTGTGACATTTTTTAATGAATTAAAATATATTGAAGTTGATGGAAACTTCCAAATGTAGTCCAGTCTCCAGATGAGTATAATCATAAAATCTTCCACAACCAAAATTAAAAATAAATAAATAAAAATATGGTCAATGATTGTAAAAATTCACACACAAAATATAAACGAAACGGAACGAAAAGATATGGTATCATCAAAATCAACAATAAAAAAAACCTTGTAAACACTAAACGTGAACTTCGGATAAAAATATACGCAGAAATAAGAAATCGTTGCTTCACAAGGAAGTCCAATAACCAATATCATCATTTAAGACGTCCGTATAAAAAGTGGATCATTGCATCACTATGGCAAAAGCCGATCCTAACCCCCCTAAAAACAATACATCCAAATAGACGTCGAGCAGATCACAGCATCATTTAAAATGTCTCTTTCCAGCGCATTATGAAGTCTGTAAAATGCTGGAACCATTAGTGAAAAAGCTGCCACAAAACATCGAAATCCAAGGGAATCTTTGCAAAGTCAAATAGCGAACTTATGTTTGGCGCTTCCAAAACTAGGGGTAGTTTACTTGCAGAGAAAGTCATGGAATGATGTACATTGTTATATGAGCTTGTAAAAAACACGATCCATTACGAAAACTTAGAGATAAGATATTTCAAGAAAAGAATATGAGGGGGAGAGTAAGCGAGGACTGGATGTTTACAGGTATGAGTGGTAGGCGGCAAAAAAAAGATAGATAGGTCAGTTTGAGATGCAGTATATATAAATTGAAGAGGCATAGTTTCAGGGGGCTGTCTTAGAAAAACCTAAGCAAAAATAGATGAGGGCGAAAAATGGAATGCGAAGTAGCACGGCTTAGGTAATACGGCAAATGATTGCTACGATCATGGTCCAATACTTCTTTTCAAGATCTGGAAAAGAGGAAAAAAAGCGATTCAGGGGCAATTCACATAATAAAAAATATCACTAATTAACGAGTTATCCCTGAGTAATGGATATGGTATTGTTGAAATCAAGGGTACGGTGTACTTATGACCTTCCAGCCATAACCGTGGCTTCCCATGGATATTTGTAGAATTTTTCGCTGCGAAGCCTACGCGTCGAAATTCAAAATTACCCCATCAAACGCCTATGGAAAACTTAGAAAGCTCAAAAATCCAAAGGCATGAAAATTCGAAAAGTTTGAAAAATTGAATAATTCAAAAATTAAAAAAAAAAACCAAAACTCAAAAACTTGAAAATTTGGAAACGAAAAACTCGGACATAAAAACTAAATTAAAAGAGAACGCTGGTAAACAACTAAGTGAAACACTACAGTTGTTTATCCAACAAAAGGCAAAAATGAAAAACAAACGGATCAGATACTTAATACGATTATTAGTAAAATTAAAAAAAAATCTGACATTCTAAAAACTACAACTATATGATGTCGACAAAAATGACCAAATCTGCGACCAAACAACGTAGTTGAAGCTTAAAACAAACATCAAATACAAGTGATAGAACTATTATTACAAAATAACAAACAAATGTATCTCATCGACCTAATCAAAATACAAACAGTATAACAAGGTTGATTATGTAATAGGTCAAGAAAAACAGTAACAATAAACTTCAATGATACATTACTACTGTCCATATTAAGAGTGGTATCGGGACTCGAACTCGAGATTTCTTGAATGCAGGTTGATGTCGGTGTAGTGTGCTCAGTGAGGAAATGAGAGACATCCTGAATAAGTTTCATTTGTTATAGAATATCCGCTTCGGCGAGTTCAACATCATTATCGTCTTCGGTGTGTGAGGAGTCTGGAATTACATCTCTCGGCGAGCACTTTTTGTAGAGCGATTTAATACGATGAATGGCGCAAATTCTATTTCCTTCTTTTGCTTAGGCTATCATAGCGAACCAGATAGGTGTATGCAACCTTTTGTTCTATTATAGTTGCTGGAATATAAGATAAACCACGTACTGTTTTTGAAATTTTGGGCTTCGGTGTGAAATCCGTGAATAACATTTCTTGCCAGGAAGATATGCAGGGTGATGTATGCTTGTCGCTGCATTTCATCTGATTAAGAAAACGTTATGTAGATTTTCGTGAGCAGTTTTTCTAATAAAATCTAAATAGCCCAAGCATTCTTTGTTGGAGATGGAATGTTTGCAGTTATCATCATCACCATTTTGTTCAACTAAGATAGACTTGTCTTGAGGCATTTGGGGCAAACATTAAAATGATACTTGCCACACGACGCTATGGCAAAGTCGGTTTATGTTTTGAATCTTCAGTAAGAGGATTACTAAAGAACGAATCATTCACATCGAAGCATGATGGATATGTATTACCAGAGATATTTGCCAAAATATCGTCCATCTGTGGGAAAAAATATGATATATTTATTGTGATTTTGTTAACCGCTCTTAAATCCGCCCGTAAACGGTACTTAGTTTTGTCTCGTTTCTTTATAAGAAAGATCGGGTTATTTCATTCGGAACTGGGCATCGTTTGATTACATTTTGAATAAAGAGCCGATCAAGTTCATTTTTAATTTGGTCTCTTAAGATGAAGCGGTAACGGGAATTGTTTAACATTCACTGGCTGTTCATCGTCGGTGTCTATGCGACGAGTGAGTAATTTTGTTACCCTAAAACATTGCGGATTCCAACGGAAAATATACTGATACTTGGAGAGTAAGGCTAGAAGCTAGTCTCTTGGTTTGCGGTGAGATCCGGATTGAACGAAATCAAATTTTGATCAAAATACTGAGCATTAAATTGAATTCGGCTTTGTATTTCTTTTCCCTCTTCTTCAGAAACTTTCATCCAGTCCGTGTATGTCTCCTTGTTTTCTCTTCTCTAATTATTGTTGTGTTGAGGACTTGAAAATTAAGAATTTTGAAATAAGCTTACCTTGAATTTTGTTTAAAATAAATGTTGCTAAAATAAAGGTAGCCGACTTCGGAGCATGGGGTCCTGGGTTCAGATCCCAGCCTTCGATTTCCATTGATTTTATTTGTTGGTTGAAACGTTTTGTATACTAGCTGATAGCCGTTAACCAACGAAACGAATAGCATGTTTGGGGATAAGAGTTTGGTACTGTCGTAAGACAGCAAACTGATCGCATGCAAGGGAGTTTGACCGGTCATTGCTAGTGATGTGAGCTACGTATGTAGGACGTGATACCTTTTGTATCCTCGTTTGCATGCAGGTGTATATCAACGTGTTTTCACCCTTCTAACTTCTCACAATAATTAACGATTTCCAGTACGATGGATACACAGTGTCATTTCATCACTCATTTTTCTAACAGAAAAAATAAATGATAGTCGACGGTGAGTTTTAAACCCACGACTCAACGCTCCGAAGTCGGCTGCTTTTACCACTCGGCCACAAGTCCTGTACAGCAACAGTTACTCTTGCTTTCGTCTACGTTTTTCACTAGCGTCTCAACATAGAAATTCCTACTTTCGAAAGTGTGGAAAAACACGATTTAATCGAGTGTGCAATAAAAAAAATCATACCTGACTTACCTAACCTCCATATGCCCTTGGTCACTAATTTTATTTAATTTCCTAATGCGTATATATATATATATATATAT
>JAGDQP010005513.1:0-40084 GCA_022664845.1 Lepisma saccharinum | reverse complement strand
ATATATATATATAAACAAGAGGAAACTTATTTTCTTGGAAAAAGTACAAAGAAAAACACACCAGGATTCGATCGCGGGTTCTGCGCATTAGCTTTCCGACATGCTCCTAATATGCCAAATTGGCTATTCTAAATCAGCCGCTATTCAATCTTATTTACGGTTAAGGAGTAATGCGCCTGCGTGAAAATGGCCCTGTCTTAATAGGGCTTTCAGTATTGAGACACTTCTCTTATTTCACGCGTACACATTTTGCCTTTTTTTCGTAATTTGTATTCATTCTGCACAAATTATTTTCCATTTTGTATAAAGCTCGTTGAACCCTACTCACCAATATACATTGTGTTCTACAATTCCATCTCCCAGTTGCTTCATTCTCGTGTCAGTTTGAAGTAATACGTAAGCGTCAATTGGCTGCTTGCTTGCAAACTCTATACATTTGTCATTGGATGAAGACAAGTTACTATTGTCTTATTGACTTGTAGGAAAATGCTTAATTGGATCAGAGATCGAACCCATGTCCCTCTGGTACAGATATAGAAAGCAAAGGCTTTAAAGATGAGCTATTTTTACAGCTAAAGAAATATTGTCAAGATATGTCTTATTAAAACACCACCAGATTGAGTCACGCTAAGTGGACCATTCTGTACATTAGTGATATTAGATAAGGAAGATTAGATTGATTTAGGTTAGTAATAGTAAAGCAAATTTACTGCTTGCGTACGGAATTATATTCTTACCGTTTGCTCAGTTGTTTTCGTAACAGAAAAAGCCTAAGGATACCTTTTCTAGGTGTAAATCCACTACATCTATTTTTATACGTGTAAAAGCAGTAAAACAATTCACTTTGTTAAAACAGCTTTACTTATCAAAGTAAATTCCTTTGTGACAATTATTATCAGAATGAAATGTTATTAGCATTTCTCCTCATGCTTTACGCAAAAACTGGAACATACACAATTGGGTCATTTCAATAAAAATCATCCAAAATTTGAAAAATTGGTTGCATCACAATTTAAAAATAAAGATATTTTTCGCATGTTGGTTAAGAACCACTTTTGGAAAAATGTTATACCGTCATTTCTACCGGGGCCATATTTCCAACAGGGCGGGTGGAGGTTTATACTCCCGTAGATATGTACGGAAACCTGAACATCTTAAAAACTTGAAGAGTTTTAAAGCTGAAACAAAAACCGTTGTGTAGCTCTTGAAGTGTACTTTTAAAAAAAAAATGTAAACTTTATTTTGTATGAGCCATTCTAGTAACTTTTACTTCGACCCGTCACAATCACAAGTATCCATGCTCCGGACAGGATTCGAACTTGGGCCCTTCGAAGTATAATTTGATGATGCGGAATCACCTTTCTTGAAAATGAATTACTTTATTCCAAAAATTATTCTGAAAAGTGAATAACGAGTTGTATTAAATTAGATATTTAAACCATTTTGGGGGTAAGGGAGTTGAATAAAAGGCTGCAAATTTTTGTAATAATTATCCCTAACAACCGGGTGTCTGGACGCAAAAATTCATTACCCTAAATCACACTTTTTTTCTACGGAGGGTTCAAACATGGCCTTTGCGAAAAATGCTAGATTTCTGGCTGAAATATCTCAGATGGGCCTCATGAAAAAAAAAACTTGTGTCGAAGTAGTTTTGTATGTGCCCAACTCACAGCAAATATTGTAATTTTTATTTCGAAGTGGTTTAGTCAGTGCAAATGGATTTTTCCGCCCTCATACTATGCAAACGCAAATGTGGTATGTTCAAAATGACCACAATTTTTTCTGTGAAGCAGTGGAATATAAGGTTGCAATCATTTGAAATGTTTAGACCTACCAACAGAGTGTCTGTATAAAAGAAATCGTTGTGTTGAATTTCTATTATCACTTTATTGCTATTTAAACATGGCCCTTCATCGAAAAATGCCGGAATTCAGGTTAAAATCTCAGATAGGTCTTCATAATAAAAACCTGAAATTTAGGGCTCACGACCAAAATTTCAACTTTTATTTCTAAGTAGTTTAGTCAGTGAAAGCGAAATACATTGTGCGTATGCATCTTCATATTAGTATCCTACCTGAAAGACCCAATTTTAACTCTTATGAAAAACCTTTCCTTGCCCAAACCACTCGAAAAATAAATTGCCATTATTACTGGGGTTTGAGTCTCTTCCTCGAGATCAAATTTCAGGTTTATTAAAGATGGTTCATTCATATATATTAGCTCGAAATCCGTAAACTTTCAGCAAAGGCCCGCGTTTGATTCAACCTCACGATTTTTGCATACAGTCATCCTGTTTATAGTTCCAAACATCGTCAAAGAAATGGCAGTCTTATATTCAACTCTTTTCCCAAAACAAAGTGGCCTTTATGAAGATACCATATTCGCATTTGCATAGCATGACGAAGACAATCTGCTTGCACTGGCCAAATCAGTTCAAAATAAAAGTTCTAATGTCTACTGTAATTTGGGCATATATAAGGCTTCTGTGACACTTAATCTCAGATTTTTTCATTAGTACCCATCTGAGGTATTTAAGCCAGAAATATGTCATTTTTTGCGAAGGGCCGTTTGACCCATCCGTAGAAAAAAGGGGTGTGATTTAGAGCCATGAATTCTTGCGCCTAGACACCCGGTTGATAGGCCTTCAGTCTTATATTCAACTCCTTAACCCCTAAAAAATTTTCAAATATCTAATTTAATACAATTCGTTATCCATTTTACAGCCTAATTTTTGGAATAAAATTTCATTTTCAGAAAAGGTGATTCCATATTATCAAATTACACTTCGAAGGTCCCGGGTTCGAACCCCCGGATGAAGCATGGATTGTGAATTTTAACTAGAATGCGACGGATACTTGTGACGAGTCAAAATCAAAAGTTACTAAAATGGCTCATACGAAATAAAGAAACCATTTTTTTAAAAAGTACACTTTAAGAGCTACACAACGGTTTTTGCTTCAGACCTCAAGCTCTTCTAGCTTTTACAATATTCAGGTTTCCGTACATATCTACGGGAGTAAAAACCTCCATCCGCACATGTTGAAAATATGGGTCCCAGGAGAAATAAGAGCCTAACATTTTTTTTTTCAAAAGTATTTCTGAATCAGCATACTAAAACTATTTTTTTTAAATGATGATGTAACCATTTTTTTAAATCGATGATTTGTTTTGGAATTACACAGTTATGTACAGCATGTTCAAGTTTTTTGCTTAAAGTGTGAGAGCAAATGTTAATAACATTTCATTCTGATAATAATTTTCACAAACGAATTTTCATCAATAAGAAAAGCTGTTTTAACAAAGTGAAATGTTATACTGCTTTAACACGTATAAAAATATACATTGTGGATTTAATCGACAATCTCTTGAAGAAAGACTAAATTAAAAAAATATAAAAAGCAGCCACAGGCTTGTTCTCTTACGAAAACAACTGCGCAGACAAAAATAAATATCATTTCTTACACAAACAGTAAGTTTGTTTTAGTGTGGTCCACATGGCGTGACTCAATATGGTGGTGTTTTAAAAAGAGAAATCTTGGCAATATTTTCTCAGCTGTAAAATATATCATTTTTAAGACGTTTTATTTCTAAATCAACGCCGTAGTGACATCCTTTCGAGCCCTGGTCGGAACAAGAATACTTTTCCTGCTGGTCAATAAGACAATAGTATCCTGTTCATGAAATGACTAAAGTACAGAATTTGCGAGCAAGCAACCATACTGTCTCTACTATTACGTCAAACTGAGTGTGACCTTGCAAAAACTGGTTTACTGTTTCCGAAGATACCCGAAGGTGAACTTAATAAAATTTAAGCTGAAAACATGTCTAACCAATGCGGTCAATCTTTTTGGAATAGTGTGTGCAAGAAATCTTGGAACTTTGTTCTCAAGTACCTGACGAGACGAAAGAAAATATTTCGAAGGCGTGGTTTACCTGTTGGACTGTTGGTTGAGGGGTTAAGGCATTGACTAGCTGGTCAGAAGGTGCTGGGTTCAAATCTCACTCAGTTTTAGATTTTTTACTCTTTTTCATTTACAAATACATTATCTTTCTTTCTTCGTGCTTATGAATGAATGCTACCTCTTGCATCTTTATACATTTTCATCATTTTGTTATGTCATTTTCGTGTTCAAAAGATGTAAAAGTTATTTAGTAAGATGGAAAGTTATCTAAAATATATGTCTACATTCCCATTCAAGTGAGCTACCATAATCCCCATCTTTTTCGATCGGAAATTTCTCATATTTTCTCCGATGAAAATTTACTCTAAAATATGGGCAGAATTTCGCATTTTTGATTCACTGTGTAGACACGATACAACGTTTTTTTTTTTTTTGCAATTATTTAAAATTGCAAAGTAAACATTACTTCATAACCTGAAATTGAGTTTCATTTGTTTTTGTAGGATTTTTATCACTGTATTTTGGTGCTTGATATCCTGTGCTATGATCTAAAGTCTGTAAATAATCATAATATCAAGAAAATATAAACAGTCAATTTTGATCTATATACGAAAAGGTAAACAATGTGATAACATAAAATACTTACGTGCTACAATAATTCTATTGCAAAATTCGAAATCAGCACCCCCAAATGAGTAAAGATTGGAGAAAATTCTTGATGTTATCAAAGAAAGTTTTAAATGTTGTCTTGTGTAATCGGCGGGTCTGGTTTGAACTCGACGGCTGGCCATATTAACTTACATGGCTGCTGGATTTCCTTAATCACATCACTTACGTAGTTGTTAGTGTTACATTTGACAGCGTAATATATTTCTGTGAGCTCATTATTTTATGAAAGTACTGAAAACCAATTTAAAATATTTCTGTAAAATTGACATTTTGCACCGGTTTCTTCAAAGTGTGAAAAATGTGGGGCGGTAATATGAGGGGATCTGAACCGACGACCTCAGATTCTACTCTAAAACTTTTGTTTTAACACGTTATTACATTACGCCACAGAAAAAGCTTTAAGAATGTTGTAATTTACTATTCCTTTTGGCATTGTTAAATGATTGTTTCCATATCGAAACTTACACGAGAAATTTTGTTTTCATGAAAGCAATTTAAAGTTACATTGTGTTATTTCTCACTTAACTGGAGTGTTAAATTAATATTTTTCTACATTTCGTGAGTGTGAGGCTTATTAGTATTTCTTGAAGGTCTTTTCTAGTTTTGTAACTCGTGCTTTTGGCCGAAGAGAAGTAAGTTTAATAAAGTGAGGGGACGTGTCTATCTCTGTGTATGGGTTCTTCAAATCACTGCTTGAACGATTTTCTGCACGGATGACGGAGAGTAAAATATTCTTATTGACTCTCGAGAACTGTTAAGCGGAAAATTTGTGAATGGTGTGTTGACCATGTTCGTTACTTTGCATTTCGGCGACATATTTCGTTCATTGTACGACGCTGGACTTCTAATAAATCAACCCGTTTTCAATCTTCTTCAGGCTTTTTTTTTATCTTTTGCTCCAGCATTCCTGAAAACTGTATGATGGATGGTTATTATTAGCCATGTTACTGAAAATTCCCCGTTGGACTACCTAGTTTTCTCCAGGAACGTTTCCAAATTTTTTGAACAGTGTGCTCTCAATTTCAACCAAATGTCTTTAATATGTATACTTCTCGACAGTTAAACCTTGACGGTTGTTCTGAGAAGTTCAAAACGAACAACTCGATTCGCAAGATTACTGCAGCTATCATTCAATTACCTGCCATTTTATAATAATAATTATTATCATTATTTTAATTTATTGATTAAATTATACGTATAGCATTTACACGACCATAAGAATATAAATAGCTCCTCAGCGCAATTCTGTATATGAGAGAAAGAATGAAGAAGAGCGATCTGAAGTAATTTCACGGAAGCAATCTAATGTGTTCTTTCACTGTTAACAATCTTCAGTGACTTTTCAGCAAAACGTGGGGTAACTGACTGTATGGAGCCCTACTAACAAATATCATAAATATTTATGTTTCCAAGAATATTCAAGTAAAAAAGCACATAGAAATATATCGGCTATTTATTAGTCAGATACACATTATTATTATTGAGCCAAAATTATTTTTGATTGTTAAGATTACAGAGTCTGGTTGCGTGGTCCGGTTCTTCTCCAGTTTGTTGTTATCATTAACCACAGAAGCTTAAAGATAGAAATATCGAGAAATTTGGTAGACTTCGTTTAAATAATCTTATAGTAGAAAAGGTTTCTCATTTTCATCAGTTACATACTGAAAATTTCCAAGCACTGTTACCTCCTTTGCCTGACTATTCCACGCAACTGGACGCAAAATGTTAACAATATGGTATTCTAGAAATACTCACCTTCAAGCTTAGAAAGTGTTGAAAACGAGGAAACGAAGTAAGAAAATAATGTAAAAAAATAACAACGGTGAAAGATGAATTCACTAAAAATTGTAAGAAGAAAACTGGTTTCTGTTTTCCGTTGAGCAAAGAGTTGAGGAGAAGACTGAAAAAATCTATATTGAGTACAGTATTATATAGAGCCATCCGTGGACACTAAACGAGTTATGAATGAATATGAGGAGTCTTCAAAGTCCAGGTATGAAAGATAATAAAACAAATCAACAGACAGAGAAAATACGTAATGGGTACCTCTTACAAAAAGCAGAAGAGAGACGAATAATATTTTAACCAATAAAGAAAAGAGAAAGTAATTGGTTAGTAGTAGAGTGTGACGAATATATTGTATACTACAGGATATGATAGAGAACCAAAGGAAGAGAGAGAAAGAGGAAGACGAAGCAGAAACCTATAATGAAACAAAGTGTTATCCGAATTTAGTGGCATACCTGTCATTCGAATAAATAGTACAGCTCCCATCTGAATTTCCTTGGTATCCATCTTCTGAATTTACCGGGCATCGGTCATTCAAATCTTAACCATATGCATTTTCTAAATAATCATGGGTGATCATCTTCAGACTATTCTGACATTCGCACTATCAAAAACAGAATAAACCATATGCGCAGTAAGCAAAACATTTGAATGACGAACATTAAGATTATTTTACTTTCATGTAGAAAATTTTGTTAATGAATCTTAGCTGGTTTATGTTTTATTTTAATTAATGTAAATAATGTTTCGTTCTTTTACAGCAATACACGAAATCTCTAACATTAAAAGATTATAAAAATCGAACTGGTGCAAATATGGGGAAACTAATAAACACATGAATTCTTATATTCATAGATGTCACATACCAAATTTCGGAAAAACTTATACGATCGTAATGCGTACACCACTGGGTGATTTGCGATCTATTCATGTAACGTTTATACCTTAATTTACTTACTTGTATATTAACTTAGGTAATGTAAACTATAATTGCATCGCTATTAACTTTAATATTGGATTCTCAAATTACGTCTGCAATCGATATTGCCTTCTGGCAAAGGTAATTATACCAAGCGAATTATTAAGTTACTCACTACTCTAAATTGTTATTATGGTCCATGTTATTTACAATAGTTCAAAACATCCTCTACAAAAATGAATATTACATTTGTAAAGTAATGAAATAGTTTATTTCAATAATCTACATACAAAAATATATTTCTGGTATCCAAAAGGTAAATATCAACGCATCCCTAGTTATAATGTTATACTTACTTCACATGTGTTCATTCTTGTTGGTGTTTTACTTTGTTAAAGTCTGAACATTTTAAATATTGTTTTCTGTTAAATAGTTCTCTAATTTAAAATAGAATCCAGCTTTATTGCAAGTCAAAGATGTCAAACTTTTTTTTCCATATAATATATTTCATACAAGTGAACTGACGAATGTGGATTACAAATATTTAACACTAATTCGAATTTACTTCAGGAATATGTACGTGTGCTTTTGTCTCTTTTCCAAAATAATGAGTCCTCTGCTCTGCAACTCGTTTCGTAATTCTGTGCAATACTGAGTGTAGGTGTGCCAAAATTCAGGCATTTTTTACAATATTATATCTTACAATGATTTTGAATTAGAAATCTATTCACAATTTGCATAGTTAAATCATCACTAGAATACGTTTCTTTTCCCCTCAAAATTACTGTTACTGCAAAGCAGTGTGTTGGATCACAATCTATTGCCATGAAACATGAACATCACTTTTCCCTTCATACTTCTTTTGACATTAATATAGTACTACTAGCTGATTAACTATGCCATGAATGTTTTTAATATTGAATTATTCCATCTTTACTATTATATTATTCCTAGTATGGAATAGTTGTGGTTGGTGATCGGTACACAAGAATTGAAACGTCTTTTCTGTGCGACAATATCTTCGTTATATGTTTTTCCTTCAAACTTTCCAATTTTTAGGAAAAGGTTCAATATTTATGAAGTAACATGAATTAGCTTTTCGTTCAAGTTATCTAATGAAAACACTCCAAATATGTACAAAATGAAACATGTAGAATCACCCAGTGGACGAAGAGTGAGACAGATAATTGGGAGGAAAATAAATGAATTCTGATAGTTAACAAGATGGCCTGACAATTGAGGTGCTTAGTGAATAAATGGCCTATCCCAATTTTCCAGTAACTACCTTTCGCTGAAAGAGCAGATGTAATTTTTCCACTCAAATCTTTCGAACTTAATGTTCCCTTCTTCTTTATGCTTATGCACAACTCTTCAGTAAACTCAACTACCATAATACTTTGTCAGGAAAACAGAGCAACGTACTATAAACACAAATATGCAGTTATCTCATCGCAGATTTTTAGGATACGCCGTTTTCCTACTAAACTCCTGAATTGTACCTATGCTACTTTAAGAAGGTGGCAACGATCTATTTGCGGCTCTTTGCTCCTGAAAAGTTCCAAGGATTTGCCACGCGGAGGCGGATGCATACGGGTTCCTCCATGGTCGCCCAACCATTCAACGATATTAGCGTAGACGGAAACTGTTTCAAAATTTCATCTTCGCTGCCATAAGATAAGTTCTTACGAAGTAACTTCGGGGTGGTGACCAAAAACAGTTGGACGCTTCTGTTACATCTTTAACCACTTCCAAGGCCTGTGCACGGCAGAGAAAGTGAGTAATTCATTAAGAGAAACACCACATACCGGATCATAAATGATTTTCTGGAGTTCTGCGTTTGTGATCCTACACTCTCAGTAGCGGCGGCTCAGTGATCATTTCAGTCAAGTCTAGGTACGTCTCCACTTCGAAATTATTGAAGAGAAAAGAGATCCTTTCAGGTCGGTCTCGCAGCTAGAATTTTCAACGTAGTATCAGATGAACTTCTTGAGAATTGTCATCTAACATCGACACAGATAGGTTTTCTGTACTTACAAAATAACTCTTGTTCTCTATCATTTTTGAAGGACGCCGGTTTGCTCCTGTGCTAAATGTCCAATGAAGACCAGGTTTTCCATATATTCGTAGGCGCATCGGTGGTGATATAGAAGCATCCTGTTCTAAACTACATTGAGACATACACATTCCTGAAGAAAGGAGCCAAGGTCTTGATATTCCTTGAAGGATTTTCTGTAAAAGATCGGTTACCAAAGCTGACACATCTGACGCTGCCACAGCTCCAAGAATCCTGTCCGCTAATCCTGTTGAACACTTAACTCACGATACTGCTCTGCTGATGTAAAAGAAATGTTTCTGGTCGCTACTGAGTTGTTTAGCACAAACGTCTGGGATGTGGTACTGTATATTACTAAATCTGATCACCTGAAAATTTGCACAGTTTTTTTAGTTTCTTTCGATTGGATCTTTGAATGCTGTTACTGGGAGTTAACGTTTAAGCTACTGACAAACGACGGAAAATAAGTTTTTGCTGTGCAGCTCATTTACAACTAGCTGGGAAGATATTCCCAACTTTATCACTATACGACTACACCCGCATGTTTACCTATATTCGTGGGCACTCCATCGCTTGAAGGAAGGTTAATTAACGTACCTCTATGCGTCTCTGTAGTCAAGAAAGGTCTGCCGTATCTTCTGCCCCACCGACGACTCTCATTATATGGATTATGTTTTCACCATTTGCGCAAGAGATACAATTATGTCTACTTCATTTGTTGTTTTCTTGCGCTTCTTGCCATATTCCAATGATTCCTCATATAGATTTTGGTTCTTGCGCTCTCAGCTTCCTCCCGGACTGTACACGTTGCAGTAGATTGTGTAACTACTTTCCACACTCTACTTTATACTTGTCAATACAAGTAGTATCACAATTCAGGAAGCAAAGTCATGTGCATACCAGAATGGAGTTTTGTCAACGACATTTTGGACAATGTGCTGACGATTAGCAAATCATATTACTAATATTATTTACCGTCTAGGGCAGCTTCTGGTGGGATGGCATGTTCAATTATAACAATAAGTACACGTGAGGGGGTGAAAACCGCACGTGGTAGAGATACGGTCATTAGCAAATTCATAGATCAATGTCTTGGCAGACAAAATCGGTGACAGGCTACTCGCACCGTGGACTTTCCCAGACATGCTAACAGGCGATGTTCATTGTGATTTCATGTCATAAGTTCACCTAGTGTGTTGTAGCACGCTCACCTCTATGATTCTTGGCAAATTTGGTTATTGGATTATGGAATGCCACACATTTAAGGCATCCTAGAGGAAACCACACCACACACACTATCGTCGCCGGATTGGTCGGGGAGATCCAATCTCTTGGCCTACTTGATCCCCTCATCTTAATCAATACCCCTGATCCCCAATAAATACTTCAAACATACAATTTTAAAAAATTCTCATAAATTGTGAAGGTTGTTCTTTGGAGGAAATGAAGAACGCAAGCCCTACCATTCTCAAGGTAGTACGAGTGATTTTAACATTGATAGTTTGTTATGGTTCATCTTATTTCATGTATTATTTTATCAATAGACGACTATTTCTTTATACGAAAGTATTTTTAAATTATATGTTTATTATGTAAGTTTTGGACGACATATATAGAAAGTATCAGTAATTTCATTTTAACTATCATCATTCATCTTGTTTCTGTTAAAATGGCTGCGACATCATTTTAGCCATATAAGGTACAATACAACTAAGTATCTTATATGTTATCATTTTATAGTCAAATTTTAGCATGTACGTTATACTGTGCAAATTATGAATCTGATGGTATCTTTATGCAGCAGCGGATGCCCTACGTAAGTAAATAAATAAATAATATAACTTGTGACTATAGGGTCACTCTAAGTTCTTGGTACCTGCAATATTCATCGTTGAGTTTCAAACTACAGGACCATGTACATTATTCATGGCAGCAAATTCGTGAGTAGCCAGGTGTGTTCGCAAGTGTTCGTGATTCTCTATGATGCAGGGTGGAAAGACGTGTATCCATGGATGTAAACCAAGTTGAACATCTCCTCTGACGGTGCAGACTCGTCCTGCAACATTCGCAGGTATGCAACCGTTATTCATTTACGAATTGTTTCATGTTTTTGGCTTAACCCTATTCTGCAAGCTACTTCTTACTTCACGGTGCTCAGTACGGAATTGATCGAAACGTAGTGTGCTAGTTGTAGAATTACTTTGCCATTATTCGTACCCTCCTCTTCCTCGAACTCCCACTCGACATACACGACTATAACTGATAACACTACACGACTATATCGCTTGGGACACTATGGAAATGTTTAAGTTATTGTTATTCTTAGCATGCCTGTTCTGATTATTATTTTTTATCCCTCTGCAACTTACTGTCCCATCGCCGGTGTTCTTTGCATGTCCTACATGTCACGAAGTACTCATGATCTTTATGAGTACTTTATGCTCTCACAATACAACATACGTTCCTTCCAGTACCCCTTATAATACATTAGCGAGATCTAACATATACTAATTAAAATAAGTTATCTTGAAATTTAAGTACCTAGTAAAGATTTCGTAACAGCAGAACAGTAATAGAAGCTCAATACTTAACAACACATTTCTAAGCACAGGTATTAATTTCAAGTACTTTATAATTTAGTATTTTATAGAAAATTTCCAGAAGTAAATAATTTGAATATATGCATTAATGTGTCTCAAATACTCTACTCAGCTATTACAAATTTTTAACAAAACTTTGAAGTTAAAGTGAGAGTTATTGGATTCAAAACTTTTGCTCATATTGATCCTGTTCATTCATACGATGTGTACAGTCTACTACAAGACACAAGTTGGGCGTTTCAAATCCTAGGATCGTTTATTACTTCTAAACATTTTGCAATTCAAAAGGGAATTCATACATGTTATTTTAAGTCGCGATCTATATCTTACACCCTCGTTGTTCCTGAACCTTCGTCAAGAGAAAAGAAAAAAAAATGTTTATGTTCACTCAAGTAAGTCCAAGCAGTGTTATCAACGAACAACACTGTCTGAGCTATACTGAAAATGTAAAACAAACTAAAGCTTGAACAAGAAGGTCCAGCTAAGCCCCTGGCAGCAGAATCCTTTGAAATCCTTTCCCGCTGGATTGGAGGTGGTGTTGATATGTATGTGTGTGTAAGAGAGTGAGAGTGAGTGTGGAGCGATGTAGGGAGAAAGAGATTCACAATTTTATCCCATCCTCCCAACCTCACAGATATCCTTTTCCAGTGGTCCAAGATCTTTGTCCTCTTTTCTCTTTCAACTGTAGCGACATTCTGTCGTCAATTCAGGGCTTGTGACCCAGAAGAGCGTTTCTGCGAAACGAGAGGGAGGAATGTAGTGGGAGAAGTGGGTTAAAGAGGAAACATTCGAGAGAGGAGGACCCTCAAAGAACTTTCCTGAAAGATGAAGAGATTGTATTGGAGGCCCCTGGACAGCTACGGATGGGGTAGGGGAAATTGCAACGAACAGTGAATAGTCTCTGTTTAGTCCCTGGTACTTGATGAAGCCTAGGCCGAAGGGTCATTGCGGACACAGAAAAGAGAGTCTTCGAATATATTCAGTTTTGATGCCGTGGTTGCTTCAATTTAGGATATTAGCTGTCCGTACAGGATAAGCGGGAGCGTGATCGCTAGAAAGAAAGTGAATGGCCAGTGCTTGTGTAACGAGATAAATACTGCAAACAGAGTCCAATTAAAATTGCGAATGTCTAAAGCAATCTGGTAGCATGAAGGCAAAAATTAGAGAAGCTTCACGTTAGAAACTCATAATTTATCAAACAACTTCATTTAAAATTTCTACTGATATACATTTCAGTTCTTAATTGAATGCTCAGCAGTAAAAATGTGTAAGTAATATACCAAAGCTGTCTGCAGATCATGTCCGTCCATTGACAACTTTCAACTCAGGAACTACTAGCGCTGCGAAGGTGGTTGAGGTATCGTTTGAAATGTCTCGGCCAGACGCGGTCAAAGCGACATAGATCATCTTTGCCCATTCGTCTACAACTTGCAACTTAGAAACAACTAAAGCTACAAAGGTCGATGTGTCGTTTGAATGGTCTTGAGGAGACATATTCAAAGTCACATAAATCATCCAGATTTGATGAGTGGGTTCCGAGATAGAGGCGGTTCCCATTTCTCCATGGTTGCTAATGAGGGCAATCGACAACTTTCATCATCGGAACAATTAGGACTCAGAAAGTGGTTGAAGTGTTGCTGGAAGGTCTCAGGAAGACGATTTCAAAGCCACACGGGTTATGCAGATAAAATGGGTTGTTCTCAAAATAAACAAGGGTTCCCACTTGCCCACACTAACTAATGGCGACAATTGATAACTCAAAAACTATTGGGGCTAGAGAAGTGTTTGACGTACCATTCGACTTGGTGAAACATTTCTAACGACACATAGACCATCTAAATATGACATTCGCTATTGGAACTCGCAGTAGCACATATGCAAAGTCCGCCGACTGGGCTCGGTGCGATTTTATGAATCTATTTATGGGCTTTAGGCATTTATGCATCAGGCCGAGATAGGGTAGGTTGGCAGGGTAGGATAGAAATTGGATAAGCGTGTGATCGCAGCTAATGATTTTGTATCGTTATAAATATTTAAAAGGAATCTGGGTATTTCCATAGCAAGAATTCAATATCTCTCCAGCAAGGTATTTAAATGTATGTTAGACTAATTTATTGATTTACTTATTAGGCAACTTCTGTCTGGTTTAAACCCACTGGGAACTCTAGAATTAACAGTAAGTGAAACATCCCTGTGTATTTCTAGTTGTGTGTTATAAAACATGAAGTAAAATGTGATCAAAATACTCCATAACAGCACGTATTTAGATAATAATTAGCCTCTATACAAGAACAGGAACACTGATGAAATCCTAGATCATATTCTATAGAATGAAATATTTTCTACCCTTAGACATAAAAATGATGTATTTGGTCTAAATTAACTGTAAATTTCCTGTGTTATGTTCGCTTTATCTTAGATCTAGAAACAGAACAGATATCCACAGCTCTTTGCTTTATATAAACAGGCTATTAATGAACTACACCGACAAAGTTCTATAGATGATTCAAGACATCAAAACAAGACGAAAGTTCCTTTGATAAATTTTCGAAATGTGCATAGTTTCGGAGCTACATGATGCCGAAAACGGGGAAAATGTTGAGAAAAGTCATTCTCTATATCCACCGTTGGAACTGTTCCTAGAAAATTCTCAGTGAAACTGCACAAGAGAGCTGAGTTCGTCAGGAGTATTTGAAAGAGAGATATTAAGGAAAATTAATCCATAGTAAATTATTTTGGTAAAACGATTATACATAAACGTGGATCACTCGCGTTAATTCTAATTCAAACACATCCTACATCCTATATTGTCTATTTTCTCACTTTTCTAATTAGAAAATACTGTTAATATATAAATATATTGTCGGTGAAATTTTGCTCTACTTGGATGTTTTTATGTATTTTTAATATTGTACGCGTATTCAAAATACACATTCTAATTTAACTATTGTGCGGATGTATTTTAATCATAAAACATAATCTACAATAATCAATTTCATGATTGAACGTAAGGTAAGGAACGCCTTATTCGCATATATGGAATAAATATGTAAATAAATAAAATAGACATGTTTTATTAGAATTCATAGAGACTTGATAAAATGACACTGCAAACCTATCATAGTATTTATTAAGTGTGTGTCAATCTATTTCAGATTTTTTCTTTGAAGTATCATTGGAAGCACTATTGGCTGAAAAGATTTCATTACTTTTCATGCACATACAAAATATTAGTACAAGTATTAAATTGTTTTCGATAGAGAACACCTATGAAATCCCATACAATAATTTACCAATACTTTGATGAAACTACTACAAGCATTGTGAAAACTTATTTTCTATGTTTCATCACGTTAATCGTTATTTGTCTGAAAATAGAGCATCGATCGGACTCTCCCCATGGAGGGAACAGCTTATGGTGATGACACGTTAGTGATTCCTTCTTACTGAAAAACTTGGTTCAATGTTTTGATTACGTTTTTACTACAATTTCGATCACTGTTACCTAAATTATTTTAACTTGCTTTCATGTTCATCTTTTATTTAAATAAGATGATACAATATCAAATTATACATTTCTATAAAGGATGAATTTCTTATAAATTTCTATATTTCCTCAAAATTTTATTTGAAAGGTGTTTTCTTCTGTTAAATTATTTGAATAGTCACATTCAATTTCAATGTTTTAGTTAGTTGGTACAGAGAACAAAAGTTGTTAAACAATACAGGATATAAGATATTGTTTCAGAACTCATTATATAATGTGACGTATAGAGAGTTATTACCAATTTTTGGAAATGCATTCACCTACCGATTATGTTATACACTCGGGTATGTTCTATGTTGTGACCTGTGTTCTAGCTTTTACTTTGCCCCATTGAAAGAGGCTCGAACTAAGAGCAGTCATTTCAACTCATTACTATTGTCACTGATATGCTTTCCCGAGTCCGATAAGTAGCTACATATATGGGTTTGTAGTATCATTTGAGAACACGAACGGCATTTACACATACAATATGTGTGATTCGATGACTTGACCGAAATATCAGTAAATGTAATGTATTTTTTTTCCTATCGATTTCAAAAGATTGTATATGGCTCAAAACATGCATATCATGCGACTTTATCTTCAAGCTGTACGGGACGACATTGGCCTTCTCGTTTACCTGATCTCACATGCCTTGATCAGGTAAACTATCTGAAATAAATGGTGTATCGCCATACAAATTAACGACGTACACCACCTTCAGCTAGCGATCCAGTATGCTTGGACCGCTGTCGACCCCAGTGTGCCATATATGGTACACAAGGATTTTAAAAAAAGACTTGCTTTGTGTGTCTGCTAAAATGCCACATTGCCCTAACAGCACAGGATATCGGGCCAATGTGGGCTGAATACTAGGCCAACCTTGATTGATATTGGTCGTTACTGGCCAAGTATTACGCCTATATGTTAGTTCAATATTCTGTGTTGCTAGAGTGAGCAAATGTTTTAGAACGCCAAATCCCAAGCTTTAGAATCCTTATCTCCTACACAGATAAAAGGGGGAAAAATACATTTACATTTCAATATCTGGGAATAGACTAGCCTAAAGAGGCATGTAACATGATACACTTCACATTTATAATTCTCGATATAAATTCGAGATGACAGATTTCAAGATGGTCACCATTGTATAATCTTCCATCTTTAAAGTCACTTTATCGACACCCAACACTTTGCCTCACTCCTTCATCCCTTTTCGATTTCCCAAGATGGTTGGAGACCTTAGCCTCACCCTGTATAAGAACTTTAGATTATCAGTATGTACCTTGTGTAGATGGTTTGGTTTGGTTATAGGTATCGTTTATCCAACGTTCTTAAGGAATTATATTTACTTCAGACCAGATAACCTGAAAAAGGCGTTCTGCTGTAAGTTGTACGTTCTACAGAATGGAAAATAAGCCGCGCACTAGCGTAGCTCTGATGAAGCAAACAAACAAGAATCTTGGGACTTCTTTCATGTTTCGAAAAGGCAAAATACTACAACCAGTTGCATACTACTCTGACGTGTTCAACTTACCTTTAAACGCTTCTGAAGTTAAATCGCTCTAGCAAGTTATAATGCCTTATTTCCTACAGGTGAACTTAAGCTATGGTTTGCACGCGGACTGCAGTTCTGTCTATTATCCACCGGTAAAAATTTGGATATAAACTTAACGAACATATTTAGTCTCTTGTGAGAGACAATGAGAATAAATTTGGTGTATTTCTAAACTTCCCTACAATGTCACCATGTAAGTGTATGAATTACGACGTTTTATGAAAGAATGAACAATTATTTTTTATATACATCAGGTTTATACATACATTTTTCTAATATGTAAATTGATTAGAATTAAAAACTATGATTGATAAACGCGTTATGAGTCATTTATTATCTTTAAAGTCATAAGTTGAACCTGTGGACTGCGAAGTTCGAAGTTAATAAAACATATAAACTTTTGCGATTACATAAAATATTATGAGAAACAATAACCATCGCGTTTCAAGTTCAGAAGATGTGTACTTTCAAATCCGTCTAGTTTCCTTGGAAAGACTACATTGCAAGAAATCAATCAGATACAAGAACTTGCGGACTTACTTAGCAAGAACTATTCGCAGTGAAATTAATTTAAAAAGTGTATGTACAATAACAGACTAAATTACACAGGCCTGGATTTATGAAAGTTTGGATGCTCCTGTAAAAGTGAGATTTTACCCGTTCTTCACATAGTGGCAAAGAATTCTTACATTTCATATTTAATTAAACCAGTTTTCAGTATTAAAGTTTCGTTTACCATGGAATATTTACCGCAGGAGCTGCTAGTGGTTCACTTTTAATTTGAAAAAAAGTTCGTTCTACAGAGACTAGATACACCGATCAAAGCAAAATTTCTCTATGTAACCACTGGATTTAAGGAGATGCTCTGGGAATTCTTTCCAAACATGCACTAAAGCATTAACAGCCAGCTACGAGTTGGTTGCTGGAACAAAGGTAATGGGGTTACATTCTAAATTTATTTGAAATATCTTTATATCCCTTCTGATTACTTTCCTGAGTTTCCAGAGCCTTTACAGGAATATATAACTGCTGTTCAAACCATAATTGGTTACTGTAAAATGTTTAACGTCACAAACATCTGTGAACTCAACACATTGAAGTAGTTTACTAGTTACCTATTTTTTCCAATAAATGGGTTGAATATTACTTCCAAAAGAAACTTCATTCACATAATTCCAGATGGGAAACCTTTCATATAAATTACTCTTAATAGAGATCAAATTATTTCCTTGACTTCTCCCTTAAATTTCTTAAAATAATCGAAGAATTCTGTGCAACAGTGATCCAACCCTATCCGATAGCAAATCGAGATGCTTGGGCTATCTGGTGAATTGTCGGATAATCTATGTCAAATACGATTAAATTAGAATCGGTAACTTATTATGAAATCCTTTTTAGGTAGATTTCGAAGAAAATATACCTATTGAGATCGGTACGATATGAAAGTGTGTATATATATATATATATAAAATACCTACGCACAAATATGATACGCTAAACAATATGATACATGATCTTGTTGCCTTTGAACAGGCAAGAATTTAAGTTCGCAATGAACAGCATAGACGTAAAAAGAAAAATGCAACCAAAGTCAGTGACCTAGATTCTTTGCCATCATCTGATGATTCATCTAGTGAACGTTCAGATGTTGACGTAAAACCAAAAGTGCAAAAAGAAAAACACGAGTTCACAGCATTACAGGCTCTTCTCCGAAAATTAGAATTAGGTAATAGGAACAAAATTATGCAACAACATGGTGTTCCGAAAAACAAACCATTCTACAGACCACAATTTTCAGTACGAAGGAATCCAGTCTATAACCTAACGTTGCTTTAACATATGCCAAAACATCTTTCCGCAAGCGGTACGGAAATCCCAATAACCCGAATTTAGTACGCAACAATGAATACCAGTTACAACAGCCACGGTATAACAACTATAGGCAAAATTAATGGGGAATTACGTTCGGAGTATCACCGTTTTTCTTTTTACATAGTTTTGAGGCGAGGCAACTGTTAACAATATTGTAAAAAACCTGTGATATATTTTTCAATCATCAACTAAAGATCAGGGATGAAACTACAAAGTACGCTGAAAATAAATTATTCATAGATTCGAAGTTGGCAGGTGTAGACTTTTAAGTCAAGGGAAAGTACTAAAATTCCATCCAAATCAACAAGTGTTGTTTCTTTCTTCGGCGCGTGGTGCTAATGTATCTAAAATTTTAACCAACAGATTTTCAATCCCAGCTAAAATCATCAGCGAAATTAATCCAAACACGTATGAAATGGAATACACGAATAATCGTGGTGTCAAAAGCAAGACGATCGTAGACGTGAGACGGAATAGACCGTTTCTTACATTGGATGAAACACTCGATTAACCTAGAATTCGTTTTTATAGGACAGACTAGGTTAAATATAGTTCATTGCAAACTCAATGCTATTACGTACAACTAATTGTTGAAATCCCACTCTTGAATAGAAAATGGCCGATCGTGTAGTTTTAAGCATTTTGAAAGTGAGGATAATTTATTGTAATTTCACTTTAAAGTTTTCTCAAAATAAAGCTAGCTTACCTCTTTACATAACAGTAATATAACTAATAAGCAAGTGCAGCGAGAGTAATATATATGCATTTGTTGAATAAGTAAATGCTATAGACGAAAAGTTTTATTTTTTTACGGAAGACATGTTTCAAGAATATTATGATACGTTTATTGTGGAGTAAAATCAATTTACCGCACAATGTAACCGTGAAGTTGATTTTATGTAATTAATTTTTCAAAACAGTATAATATAATAATAATAATAATAATGAAAATAATATGACGTGGAAACAAGACTATCATCATTATGTTTGATACAAGGACAGCTGAGTTTTGCATTGAAGTATTAAAACAACATATTTCATTAACGAAGGTTGATCAAGAGAAAAAGATACTAGATTTCATCGCAATAACTGAATTTTTAAATAAAAGTCTATTTTTGATTATCTCATGTTTTGCACCTTTTAGTTCTCGAAAGATAGGGCAAAGGTACGGCACGTGACCTAAACTTAAACAAACAACACTCATTCATTTCGTGGAAACTGGAAAAGTTCTAAAGTACTTACAATTTTTATACCAGCAATTTCCGCAGTAATACCAAATGGAAAATAGGACAGTTTCAAATGTATACCAAAGTGTATTGACGAAAATACCAGTCTAAATTCTAGAAGTTATCAGTTTTGATACTCGTACGTACCTAAAAATAAACAAAAGAAACCGAAAATTAGAATACAAATAACACAATAGATTTAAAATACACACACTTTTAAAAGGAAAATATCATTATACAGAACACTTCATAAGCGATTTTACAAACAAATTGAAAACATAAAAATGTAATCACCTTAGAAGTACAAGAAGCGGATGAAATGCTCATTGGTCTCCAAATCCATATAAAAATCGTATCGGCGTACGCCCGTTTTGATCGAGTCTAATATCTGGACTAGATTAACCGTAAAATCGTCCTCAGAGTCGAGCTTGTGTCCAATGTAGCACAAATATGCTTGTTGCTCTAGCAAGCAAGAATTGAATATATGTATTAATTTTTAATAGGAACATACCATAGTATTTGTTTATATATATACATAGAACGTCATTACTACTGTACTGTAATATTCATTAATTAGAAAATGTATTAAGATTTAATAACGATGTCACATTACATTGGATTCTTTTCCCTCGTTAGAGTACAAATAGTTACATTTAGTGTCTTTCAGTATACGACAATGCTATAATAATGTTTCGACTAATGTATATGTACATAGTATTTTGTACATGACCTAGTTGTGTGTCTTCTCAATTTGTCAACGTATCGTAACACGACTACATCTTCAGGTAAAATTAAGTGAATTGTATCTTTCAGTCCACTACTTAACATATTAACGTATGATGTTAAAGATATCATGAAAACTGTCTATGGCATGAATAACTGACAAATATTAATAACTGCCTCCATGGCATGTTTCTATACAAATTGTACTCCTTTGCTAACCGCGTCTAGTCCTGAACCTACAACTTTTTTTCTCACAACCGTTTACAGAACTTTATATGTCATGCTGCCATATAATATTAACAGAATTCACTTGTTTTGCTTCTAACTATTCAATATGTCCAAGCAAAAAGATCGCGGAAAGAAAAAATCATGAGCGAAATAATCAAAGACAAAAAGAGAAGACGATATTTTAATTCTGTGCATAATAATTTTGTTTACTAAATCTGTTCCATGTTTTGACCGTCATTAGGTCACTGTTACAAAAACGACATATCCTCTTTTCCCTTCTTTCTTTTGTTTCCTTTTTATGTCGTTTCACATTCCCGTTACTAGATGTCAGCTTGTAGAGTAGTAAGTTAAACCGAAGAGTTTTTATGCTAATTAACTTGAGTACTTTTTCTTTTACTTGTAATACTGACTTCCTTTCAATACGATTAGGAACTTCCGTTTGAGATTTCAAGACGCATAAACTTCTAGCTCCTGGAATTTATAATTTTCACAAGAATTTTAGTTATTTGTGTTTAAATTTTATAACATACCTTTGAACTATTAGTGCAGTGATTGCGAAAAATCATCAGATTATATGCAGTGAGAGTGAAACTACGATTATTTTAATAAATGTAAATAATATGTGTCGGTGAGTCTAACTCAGTTTTTGTTTGACGATTTTAGTAAGGATCAATTTATAGGACCATTCTTCAGCTTTGCATGTTCATCAGTTGTTAGTTTGAATTGAATCCATCAGTGCAGTGTCCAGCTTTATTTATTTTTCGAGTATATTTGTACTTGATACATAGAGGCCATTTGCATCTCTTAGGTACCCGTATGTAAACTCTTTCCAAGGTGACTTCCAGCCGATTGTTATTTGATCTCAGGTATGTGAAATTTAAGTACCATAACGATGATCCATGGTTAACATTAACCAAGTTAATTTTTTTGGTAAGGTCTCGACGTTTCTTGTGAAGGTTAACTGGTGCAATGATCTCTTGTGTTATGACGATTAATGTTTTTGTCAATTTTGCTTGGTTGAAGATCCAGTGTTTTGAATTTTTCGTATCTTTACCACGGACTATTACGTTAGAGAGTTTGCACCAAGCCTGTCTTGCGAAGCGATGGAATAAACTTTGAACATTGTTGAGTATATATATATTAGATTTGGTTTTTTATCCGCCCTGTGGAATTAGAGCTATACGAAATTGAAAAACTTAGTTTGCCGTGGCAAACGAAATTGCTTAAAATCTGTCTGTGGTTTCCTGCTCGACTAGTAGTAGCTCTATTGAAAAAAATGTAATAGAACAAAGTATTTTCCTTTTTAAACATTAACCAGTCAATTTTGGTGACCTTTATATACTATATTGGCTACTTCTATACCAGTTTACTTTGGATTTGATTCTCTTCTACTATTACCATTATTAATTTTATCGATGATGATGTCAAGTGGGAATGATATAAGAGGCCGAGAAGTGATTCTGTGCTGCATATCCTGGCATGACTAATTGAATTTTCGTGGATTGTCTTGACTAATCGATTGGAGTGAAGTAAAGTCTGTCAGTGCTGCTAATTCGGCCTTCCCTAACGTTCATCCCAAATTTTTCTCAATTTCCCTTAAAATCCCATTTGATTTTTTTAACGTTGATTGAATCTAGATATCACATGTAGTGTCGCTTAAAATTGTGGAAAGATTCGGACTGATATTAAGGAAGATATGACTTAATTTAAAAAAGTTGATGGTGAATCCTTTGGCTTACCACCAAACATTTTGACAGACGTAATCCGTCTCACCAATTAACTTAAAACCTATTATAGGTAGGGGAAAAATGAAAGAGACCTTACTTATAGTATTTATCTCCTCTTTTCGTTTGTGCAATTATTTTCATTTTATGTCAAATATTAAAAAAAGAGATGAGTAAAGATGTGAATAATGCAAAGCCACTATTTAAAATTATACTAATACTAATGAAATACATATAATTAGTTAAGGGATATATTTGTAGTCTACTAGCGTTGTGGAAAGTGACCAAGTTTCTACAACAAAACCAAACTGAAATGTAAATATAGAACATTTTATTTAGTATATTGTTATGTAATTTTTATATATAACCTTCAGAAATGTTCACATTTAATTATTTAACCAATATATTTGCTGTTTTTATTTCGTAATTTTTGTATAATCATTTATATCATACATGATATATAAATGCTATTTTTTCGCCATTTTCGTAATAAATTAACTATTAAGATACGAGGAACCAAAAACAGCATTTCCTCGATTACAACTAAATTTCTGTACTCTGTAAAATATATATTATTGTGGCTAGTTTTAAACGATTCCAACATTGGATATGTAGAAAATTATTTGGTGTGGCACGACATTCTTTTCGAAATCTTGTTAAGAAATGCTAAAGGTAGACGATAAGGTGCAGTTCCTTTCAGTGAAAATTATATTTAAAGGGACGCTGAAGAGAATCAATGGAAAGCGCCTTTGGGTTATTTCTTTTAGTTTTGGATTTCGATATTTTAATAAAGAAAGTTCTGAAAGCCCCCTGAAAAGAAAATCATCATGGGTACAAGTCACAAAAACTGAAATCAGAGTTTCTATGAAGCTAAAAGACTTTTGAATTACCTGCAGTTGTTCAAAATGTTTTTGTAACCTACGTGTCCCATTTTCGGTTATTACGGTACCTTTGAATCTGGAAAAAATGATTTTTGGCGCGTTGGCACATTTTGCACAAATCTCTGGTATTTGGAATATGTTTGACACATCTATTATATAAAACAACCATCAACTCAAGGTTTGTACAATATAATTAAAGCGCCTAAAATATAATAATTACGCATTTGATGTAATGGACACATAAATAAAATAAAAAATTTCTCTGTTACATTAAGAACTGATACAAAAAGTAAACTCATACACAATATTGTGATTTGGGTCAGCTGATACACAAAACAATAATACCTAAAGTCAACTCCTATAAAATATTTTTCTTATAATGAACTAATGATATGGTCTAACTACTAGGATACAACTTCTCATTGGTAGGTAACATAATTCTAAAATTTTGTTGCTGTTAATATTCTGGCGAAATACAAAACTGAAGGAGTACACAATAAATTTGTTTGTGAAGCAATGAACGAACGTTGCAAGAAAAAAGTTTACTTGTGCAAAACAGTCAAGACAACTCACACAACTGATAACAAAAGTGTCAAGTCATAAAAATATGTTAGTTTCTAATAGAATGAAAACTGTGTACAATAAAAAGTTTGAATTGCATTATTCTAATGTTAGGAAACACTACGGAACAAGTCAACTCATACAAATGTGTTCACTACCTTGTAGAATGCATGTCATTGTTTGAATAATTACTAAGAAAGTATTATACTCTTCGACAAATGAAACGTGATACTTGCAGAAAATGATTGACCTACAGAAAAATGTTAATAAAATTTTGTGTATCTTTGGTTTCAGACATATTTCATAAAAAACATCAATGGGAAGAATGTGATTTACATTGTTCTAATGTTAGGAAACATTGTCAAACAAGCCAACACATACAAATTAGTGTAGTCTAGCTTGCGGAGTGAAACATGTACATACGATCATCATGATAAACTGTACTATACATAGTTTCGCAGAGAGAGGTGTCTCAATAAGCAGGATCAGCCTGGTAGTTGATGGTTGTCGCATAACCGAGACGATACGTCACTCGAACGTAAGTTTTACTCGTAACGAGTAATGTGGAAGGCTACGACGAATGCTCAAAAAGCGAATGACTGAAAACCTAAGGACACCGAACACACAGGTGATTGGCTTAGTATTGCAAACACGCGGAGAACGATGGATAGTCTGTAGAGTAACTATGGCCAGAAATGCACAAATCGCTCTCAGTAACAGTAATTTTGTAGCCTACATACGTACAACATAGCAATAGCTCTTACTTACCTCTAGTTTACTCACAGTAAATGTTCTAAATGCCCCCTTGGCTTTCAATGCAAGCGTTCACACGTCGTATCAATGACTGACGTACCCTTGCGAATGTTCCAGCCTGGACCGGTACCTCTGCTACGACCTACATCGCTCTGAACTTTACTTTTCACCACCTTCGGCCACCATTACATCCGAAATGATGCAACATTTTTGCTTGTTTTCCTAGATTCTTTCTTCTTGTTTAGTATCACGAATTACCTTCTGCAGGTTGTTCACATCGTTCTGTTAGAATTGTCGACAGTCGATTTTGGATTAAGTTGGCAACCCCGTATCTCTTGCACGAAGCGGAATTCGAGACTACGAGACAGGACATTTTTCTTGTTTTGACATCAGTAAGCACCTCCCGAAGTTTTTCCACACCTTTCATTACAGTTAGAATTGTCAACAGTTGATTTTTGATTTAAAGTTGCCAATCCTGTATCTCTTACACGAAGCAGAATTCAAGAAATTGCTAGACGACTTTTTTCTTGTTTTGATCTCATGAATCACCTCCCGAAGTTTTTCCACATCTTTCGGGTTTCAACCTGTATATAATATTATATGTGTCACAACACAGTCGTTGAATACCCACTACATCCATTGCCTCATATAATTTAAATCGGGCCCAAGATGAAATGAAGGCTGCAAGTGCTAAATTGCTGAATTGGAATGGTGTGTTTTTGTTTTCTATGTCCCTGTATAGTACAACAAGTTTTTCGCCTATAAACACAACATGCTGCATTTCTGAGTGTGAGGAATATGCAATCTCACTAAGTTCCTGTCTATTGTTAACAACTTTCGTCTGTGGTGAATCTGTAAGTTGTCCCCATTTCGGGAATTAAAAGTTCAATCATATTTTAGAAATGTTTCGTAGTCCTTCATTCCTCTCAATGTTGTTATAGTCGAGATGACTGTAAACATGACTTTAAAGATGACAATACCTTCATGATGACTGTAAGCACGAATATACTGTTGTTTTGTTGTACACTTACACACCCTTCTGGGAACCCGTTCTCTTCTTGTTTAATTTTTAGAAACGTATTTACATACAGTTCAAACAATCCTTGTGTCATCTCAATTTCCCAGATTTCATAAATACCCAGAATTACATACTTTTCTCTGTTGAATCATGGAGTTCGGGCGTACAGAAAACGCCTTTGATTGCACGTTCCTATTGATAGTGAATATAATTTACTTCATGTAAGTCGTCCATACAGGTTCGGCAAAGGCGAAATATGAGTTTTTTATGTGCATTATAGGGTAAAAGTGGAATGGCAAAATCGTTTGGTTGCAAAATTTTACAAAATTGAAGTACGTTGATTTTACGTGCATCAGATATATTTTTGCTTTTGTGGATCTTAACGGGACCAGAAGGAAGTTGTTGCTTAGCCATGACACATAGGTACAGTCTAGTGTAGTCATTTTATTCAAGTATTTCATCCTCTGCACATTTATTCAAAGCACGAAAACATTCCGTGCGTCCTCCTTAAACGCGTCACGTAGACATAATGGTTCTGCAACATTACAACAGTGATCCTGAATGTAGGGTTGGATTTCACGCAAGGTTTTTACTTCCCTGTCCTAATCACATTCCCAAATAGATACAACTTTAACATTACACTATGTTTTAAAAATTCCTCCCTTGCTATGGTTGCACCATATCGAGAGTTTAAACTATAACCTTCCTCATCTAAAACCTGATTCCTACTTTGGGTGATACAAGGGTTCCATGCCAGTAACAACAGTAGAATTCGTAAGCTATACGTGCATTTAGATCATATCCATCCAATATCAAATTCTTAAATTAGACTTCCTTTACAGTTTCACAAGTTCAAAGTTTAATTCTAAGTGTATGTTCCATACATTGTAACCATTTTTTTGCCATTTTGCTTTGATGGGTCTGAAGCTGGAAACCTAAAATTAGAATAATTGGAAGAGTACTTTCCTTTAAATAACACGATCGAAAGCAGTCTAGTGGTGAAGCAGCGATCGTATATGTATGAAGAAAACCTTGAAGTCCATTTGTTTTAGCTTCAATGAGATTGGCAAATTTAATTAATGCTAGAGTAAGGATACGTACGTCGTTCTTACAATATATTAGAGTTCATATTGAAAATCAAATGTCTTTTCTTTTACTTTGGATACTTTCATGATGCCATGCAGCAATTGCTTCTCGCTTTTCTTTGGATTTTCAGCCAATATCGTAAAAACTCAAGTTTTGCATACAAGCTCATATAATTTTGGGTTTGTGGTATGTTAAACAAACGCGGAAAATCGCCTTTCTTGAGCGATTGGGCCAGACCGACAGTTTAGGTACGTCAGCTAATCTAACCCCATGAACAGGAATGTATCCCGAAAGATAATATTATTTATAGTTAACTGCATAATTTTACATCTACTAATAATATAAGGAACCAGTTTTTGACGTTGTAATAGGTTTCCAGCAACAAACAAATTGTCAAAACCGGATCCATTATGTGAAAGTGTTACTACCTTTGGAAACTTAGAACCTTGTTGGAGTACATGATTTATACATGTCTCTATATTATAAAATACAGTCTTTGTTCCCCTCAGAATTTCCACAAATAGTACATTTATAGAATTCATTATACATATCTTTACATTAATAACAACGATAGCTAACAAATTAAATTACACTCGTACTTCTTTTTCTCTCTTTTCATTTTCAGCTAGTAACAGTTTCCAGATCAAATACTATATACAAGAAATTCTCTACCCGTTTCGGATTGGTTAGCTTTACAGAACAGAAACATGTTTCATCTACATATGCTGTATGAAACAGTTTACAAAATGTTAACCACAATTATGTTTCGATATTCTGTTACGTCGATCGATTTTCACACATCATTCAGAACAAAGTAGTACGTGGTTACATATCTCTTTACTTTTTGATTTTGTGAAAGGTTTGTCAAGACATGTCTGATTTACAAAATAACGATTACACTTGTCACAGTAGTTTCGATTCACCATTGCTTTCAATATTTGGATCACACTGTTCACATTGCGTAGATATTTATTAACATTTATGATGTCGACGTTCCATTTATGGAGTAAGATAATGATCACAATAACCTTTACTTCCTAAACATGGCGAAATAGTTTTAATGATATCGTAATTATTGTCTTCATACCTCAAAAAGATTCCTTTCGTTGCTGTTCGTGCAACATTGATTTTTTCATACTCTCGAGTATTGGAGACAAGGCTATAAACAATAATTTGATACCTTTACCCACAATACTTTTGAAATTTATACTTCCACCATTGTTACTTAAATCAACGTGAGCATAATAACATAATCAAATGTAGACTTTTCCGGATTAGCTTTCATATAGCGTGCATTTTCAATTTTTTTATATACTCATAGTTTCCCTCGTGGAATATAGTCAGGAACGTCGTCAACAGTTATAATGTCCTTTAGGACATAGTCTTCAAATAGCAAATACCTAGCATTGCCACGCCATTCTTGTCCCCGTTACGGATCAGTAATATCAATTGTAAATGTAACATTATATCACAGAAAAATACCTCATTCGGGTTTAGTACTTTTAGATTTTTCGTACCACAGCGTCCACAGTAATATGTGCTCGCATTATAAATGGAATGTATATTCGTTTTTCGACTGTACACTTTGAGATTTGAATAGCAAAACCTACTTTTGATGCGGGTTCTATGTCCCAAAGTAAATACTCCATCGCAAACTAAAAGAAACAGGTTACATACTCTTCAGGACTGCTAATTGAGGTTACCAATGATTTAATAGTAATTTCACGGTCATATACGATGTAATTCGAATACTTTTTCGATTGTTCACACACAGTTTCATTTTCCCGACACCATACATCATAGGTATGTTATTGTCCTTAATCCACTGTTGCACACGAATATCAAAGGATGATAATTGAACCAATGTTCTTTAGTAATAGGATCAATCTCCATAGCAAGGTCAACATTACTGTCACTGTCAAACTCAACGTCCATTACACTACGCTCATCAACACTATCAGTCACGTAATCACAGTCCATCATATAGAATCGGAAGAATTCCACAGCATCATCAGGTATAAGCTGGCCAGGTTCGTACTCGAAAAGTTCAATGTATCAATCCCACGATATCCGTTCATTTTCGATACTTCTAAAGAATCCGTAGGCCCCAGGTTCGATAATATCTTTTGCAGTTACACATGTTTTTAATACAAGTTTCTTATCGTTCCAGTAGTAACATAACAAATGATGAAATAACAGTTCAGGATCAGTTTCTTCAAGTTGAAATCCCATTAATATGTAATAACAAAAATTGGACCAGTATTAAAGAACAGTTGGTGTAGCTTCGTAGCTTTCAATTTCTTGTCGAATAAGCAAAAAATAAATTGGATTTTCCATGTTGAAACGCTAGCAAAGAGAGCTGGGCAAAAACAAGTCAAGTAATGTTTATATTAATATTTTCAAGTAAGAAAGCTGTGATCTGCGCACAACAGTTGCTCAATAGCTGCACCAACTGAAAGTTAATTATTGATGAAATACTTTCCTCATTGTACGGAAAACCACAAAGTATTAATCTCGACTATGACAACATTGAAAGGAATGATTGACTGACTAAGATAATTTCTAAAAATGTTTGAATTCTTTATTGCCGAAATGGGGACAGTGCACAAATTTACCACATACGAAAGTTGTTAACGATATTCAGGAATTTAGTAAGATTTCATATTTCTCACAGTTAGAAATACAGCATGTTGTGATATGCGAAAAACTTGTTGTACTATACAGGGATATAGAATACAAACACAAACCATTCCTATTCAGCAATGTAGCACTTGCAGCCTTCATTTCCTCTTGGGCCCGAGTTAAATTATATCAGACAATGAATGTAGTCAGTATTCAACTACTCATGTGTTCTGACACTGATAGTATTATATATATTACACGTCGTGATGAACTTCGATTGTTACCACTCGGGGATTATCTTGTGATATTAAAGTTAGAGACGCATGAAGGTCAAGAAATACAAGTCTTCTTATATGCTGGCCTAAAATTATGCCTATGAACTAAAAGAAGTAGCTACATGGAAAATCGAACATTAAGACAATAACCTTTGATCATTATTATAATTTAGTGACTGAACATATGATAGCAAAGTAATCTTTAGTCCAAATCACATACTTCGTAAATCAGAGTATCGTACTGTATCTAAATCAGAAAGCAAAAGACATGCTATTACAAAAGAATATAAAAATTGTCGATTAAATCCTTATGAACGTGTAGATTTCGATACGTTACCATACGGTTTTCGAAGTGAATAGAAATAAACATGTAAATTTGTGATCTGTTTCTTATTCTTTCTAATACCAACTAACTTTGAACATTTTTTTCATTCTGTAGTGCATTTTAAGTGTTTCTCAAACGTTTTGACGTGAAAATCTAATACTTTGACAGTGGTTATTCAAACATTGAGTTATATTCTGCAAGCCATACTAGACAAATTTTATGCGTTGGCTTGTTTGACAATGTTTCCTAACATTAGAACTATGTAAATCAGAATATTCTTTCTTCCCATTGATGTTTTTTTATCAAATATGTCTGAAATCAAAGAAAAACAAAACTTTTTAACATTTTTCTACACGTTTCGCATTTTCTGCAAGTATCATGTTTCATTTCTCGAAGAGTATAATACTTTCTTTGTAGTTATTTAAACAATGACATGCATCTTGCGAGGTAGTCTACGCATTTGTATAAGTTGACTTGTTCCATAACGTTTCCTAACGTTAGAATAATGTAAATCAAACTTTTTTATTGTATCACAGTTTTCATTCTATTAGATACTTAAACGTATTTTTATGACTTAACTTATTTGTTATCCGTTGTGTGAATTGTTTTGACTGTTTTGCAAAAGTAAAAGTATTTCTTGTAGCGTTCGATCATTGTTTCACAAATAAAACTGTTGTGTATTACTACAGTTTTTTAAATCCACCAAAACATTAACAGCAACAAATTTTTAGAATTATATTACCTACCAATGGGAACTTGTATCCTAAAAGTTAGACCATAAAATTAGTTCATTATACGAAAAATATTTTACACGAGTTGACGTTTATGTATCACTGTTTGTGTATCAACTGACCGAAATGAAAATATTTTGAATGAGCTCACTTTCTGTATCAGTTCTGTCGTTATTGCTGATAAATATTTTGTTTGATCGAACTTTTTCTTCAAGGCTGTTTCATAGTATGAACAAATTATTTCCTATAACTTGACCTGTTGGATACCTTGTTTCAGTTGTATGTAATTGAAATATTTGGTATGACGTCACTTTTGTATCGTTTGTGTTAGTTGTATGTACCCACAAACAAATGTTTATCAGCATTGATCAATAGTTTCTATCCGTTATGTGCAACAGCCATATTTTTCCTGTAGCTTTGGAATGTTCTACTCTGTATATATCTTGATTATGTACAATAAATATTTCTTGTTAAATCAAACTGTTGCTTTTTATTTCAACTATCAGAAACGACTTTCAAATGAAGCGTGTAAGAAAGCTTTCGTCCAAAGAATGATATAGAGTTTTTCTACGTAAACTTTGGTAAACTTTATTTGTATATGGGCCAGTCTAGTAACTTTGGACTTAGGCAAGTCACTGTTCGCTTTTGGCTGTTAAAATCTACACCCCTGCCAATACCGGGACTCAAACCGGGACCATCGAGCCGATTGCCTACACCCGTAGACCGTTGGGCTACCCGGTCGGCAGTTTGTCTACATATTCTACGCTAGTAATCATTTCTTTATATCTTTACAAAAATTCTGGAATTTATGTTCATTATCCGGGTGCGTCTCTATAAATTTTTCATAGATTTCATTGCATATAAAAGCATATGATAAGGTTTCTAGCACGGCCTGTTTCAGGGATTCCACTGACATGTGAACGGAGTCGTGATTTCCAGAGTCAATCGGCACATTGTGAAAGCAAGCGAGCCACATTAGCGGATAATTCGTGCTCCAATGTTGTATGCTATACATTATAGAAGCAGATTTGAGTTCAAGACTCGAACATTCACACAGGACCATCGTTGCAAAACTAGATCCAACAATCACTGCTCAACGTCTTTATATACTTTCCTAACAAATCAGAATAAATAATACAATTTCTCGTAGTCAGTCGCATGACAAGTATCAGATAAAAGCACATATAAACGCAAAACTAGGTGTCCATGAGTGAAATGATTTAAAACGTCAAACAATGACTTATTTATTTAAGGAATCTCACTTCACACCCGTTCGAATTACTGTGCTATTTCTAAATTCACTTTAACGTATAAACCTTAAATACTAACTTTTATTAACATAACTCGAGTTGTGAACTATTAGTTATGCTCGTCATTGCCATTGATCTATTCAACTGCAATTGTATCAGGGTATACAAAATAACACGCTTCAAGTATTATATTAATGTGTATAGTCGACCTTAAGTGAAAGACGCCTAACGGCTATAATTTAAAAAATATCTCGTTATTACTCTCACTTGCATCAAGCTTTGAAAATTGTAGTTCAATTCCCTGTATCTGTACGCGAAATATATTTAGGGTCAGTGCCACAGCTGTCAAAAAATAACTACAACTGTGTTGTAGGGTAATGACAAATCCTAACTAACTAACTCTATGGCTTATGGAACTCGCAAGTTCATCGCCGCAGTAACAAACGTTCGCCATTGGATTCTATCCTGGGCAGTATCAAGCCAGTTTTCATCACGAACACCTACTTCTCGAAGATCTCTTCTAATATTGTCCTCCCAACGACGTCTCGGTCTTCCCAATGGCCTCTTTCCATCGGACCAATGACAAATCCAGTCATCCATATTATTTTGTCTCAATTGTAAGGCGTTTTGTTGAACCGCAATGTATTTAAATGTCATACTTCTCGCTTCACAAAGGCCTAATGGGCAAGTGTTTCAATTCTATATCATTAGTTTTATAGCATTTCTCAATGTCTTGCAAACGAAATAACAAACAGGCTGCTCACTAGTAGTCTGCGTTCCTAAAGTACAAAATAAAAGATTAACTCTAGTGACCAAGAGCTGTCGCTAATGTTATGCGATAACGTTCAACTGGGCTCCATTTTTCAAGAAATGTACCCTTTCATTAATATATATCGTGTCTATCAAGTGAATTTGTACTTGTATTGTGTGATAAACATGTCTACTTTTCCATTTGCACATAGGTGAGGGGGGGGGGCGGAGGAGGAAGTCACAACTGCTTCGGATTCTATTCTTAAACTATAGTACTGTATCTATATCTTGTCCTTAGTAGTCATTTCCGTTTTGGACATCGATACTCAGATCTGATGCTACATTACATTTTAGGAATATGTTGTACAAAGATGACGTCTTCATATATTACTTTAAACCTAATTCTGCCCTTCCATTATCTCTAACATTATTAGTTTTTTGTTGTGTGCATATCACGGAGGAAAAGGTTAAACCATGTACAAAGATCTGTCTCTCTAATCATTATATTTTTATCCATATACGCAAACAAACTTGATCACATATCTACCTCGAGTGCTCCTGTCTTCATTCTGGTATACAATGGTTAGTACTAGACAGGTGATGCAACGAGGGCTAACCTATATGTAAAAGATCTGTCTCTTTCCGATCGATTCGTCCAAACCGTCACAGCAGATGTGAGGCATTCCGTTCCATATTCATTCGTGTGATTCATCTACGTAAAAAAAATTTAATTTTCCTCTATGTAAAAAGTTGCTGGGTCCCCGCAATTCTATTGCTTGGCTCCTTACCTACTCTTTCATAGCCTTTCAGCTTTCGTAAACTCTATCGGATCACACCTTTGATCAACAGTGCATTCTGTACATTTTTCTTGTGCTACTGTGGCTAAAAACGTAAAAACCTCGTTAGTCTGGCTAGGTCGTGTAGATAGTTGGACATTACACCACTGTTATACTGAGGTACGGCAGTTTCGTATCTTTTAAACAAAATCATAAAAAGTCATAATCAAATTCCCCTAAGCTCCAATTGTAATACAGTCTCCTGATAAACTCTCGTTATTCAAAATAAACTATATTCTTTTCCACAAAAAAAATCATATCACCTAGCTCACGTATTTCATCATTGTGTGTCATTCTCTCCGATTAAGCGAACGGTTTTTTTTCATTTTTGTTTATCTGTGTTCTGCCTAACAAAAAAAGAGTCTTCAAAAATGTAAGATGTTATTACGGATGCAGAGATCACCATATATATTTAACTGTATTTTTCTCTTTAATGAACACGCTATCATATTTATAACAGATCTTTGTTTAATATTCAGATCCATGTTCGCCTAATCGGTGCTCATTTAGGGGTTGATTCATCTTCTCTGGAAGAACGTTATCTGCATATCTTAATTAGGTTCTACATCATTCACGACGGGTCGCCCTTGTAATGGTCAGTATTACAAGGAAAACAAAAATGTACTCAAGTTAATTAGCATAAAAAATCTTCGTTTACCTTTCTACTCTACAAGCTGATATCTAGGGTCGGTAATGTGAAAACACGACATGAAAGAAAGCAAAGTGAAGAAGGAAAACGAGGATATATCGTCTTTTCACAGCGACTGAAAGAAGGGCACAAAATGGAACAGTTTTAGCCAACGAGATTATTATGCACAGAATTAAGCTGTCATCTCTTGTTGAATTTATTTCTTTGATGATTTTTCTTCTTTTCGCGATCTTTTTTGCTTGGACTTCTTAAACAGTTACAAGAAAAACACGTAAATTCTGTTAATATTTATATGCCGGCATGACATCATATAAAATTCTGCAAAGGATTGTGAGACAAAAGATTCTAGGTTCAGGACTAGACGTGGATAGCAAATTAGTACAATTTGTATAAAAACAGTTATATTTGTCAGTTATTCATGCCATGGGGACACAGGTTTCATTATATATTAGCATTATTCGTTAATATGTTAAGCAGTGGACTATGATACAATTCAGTTAATTCTTCACCTTAAAATGTAGTTTTTATTCGATCCGTTTACAAATCGAGAAGACAAACAACTAGATCATGTTCAAAATACTATGTACACATACGTTTAATTAGTCGAAACGGTATTATAGAATTTTCGTATACTAAAAGATATGATGGGGAAGAAAGTCAATGTAAATGTGACATGGGTATTAATTCTTAATACATTTTATAATTTATTAATATTACTGTACAGAAGTAATGACGTTCTTTGTATATATAAACAAATACTATGGTATGTTCCTATTAAAAATAATACATACATTCAAGGTATTACTGTATATGGCTTCAAATGTGTCCCTTCTTTTTAGACCCATTGGATATGCCTGAGTAATGTTCTGTAGGTAAATATTTTAAATGAGCAAAATGTGCCTAATTATTTTTGGTAGGCACTCTATATATCCCTGAGGGATATCATCAATGTCCAATGCCCAATGTCCAATCACTGCCACGTTACTTGCAATTATCGTTCAGGTTCCATGTTTCATAACATGCCACAGTACAATCGAGTATACTCGCATTCTATTGAAGCACCCACAAATTAGGTAGAGGCGCCTTCCACTGCTTCTTGTCAATTCATGCGTTACCATAGTGTCAATTTTCTCATTTCTCTATTTGCTGCATATGCTGGGAAATGGATAAGCTTAAAACGTTAGATTCTCGGACAAATTTTCGGTTATGACGCCTGGAATTGCTTCCACATATGCTACTAAATTGTCGTTGACCTACCTTCCTCATCTTGGAGACTTTGGTCCTGGCACGATATATTTTAACTTTTTGCGCACTGTCTTGAGTCTACACCCTATACCCTCGAAACATTACAATTTTTCTACTACCGTACGTGTAAGTTTGAATTTAAGAACAAAATTCCTCGAAAATCACGCTTTCCATTCTATTGTACAGAGCCCTGTAAAACGTCTTGTATCATTCGCAGCTTCACTTCGTATGATGTTACGGCGATTTTCAACAGATTGTACTGACGGTTCCATCGGCTCCATAATACGATGCGGGGATTATAGAATGTTGCCATTATACATTTCGACTATTTATTTCCAAATAACCTAGATTAATATTTATTAGACCGTTATTCAAGGGACTTTGTTGCGCGTGTGAAGTCTGTATAAAATCAGTGAAGAAAGCCAACATGTTGATAAATTTAATTATTCAGCGCATCAATATTGTCCAACCCATATTTCAACGAGACTAAAAAAGCGAAAGAGAAGTTAAAAAAGTTCAGTTTTTCACATGTCGCTACAAAATTGATGAATACTCTTCCTAAATATGTTTGGTTCACTAAAAAGTTCTGAAGAACTAGTCTAACCATATATTATCTTATATGTTTGTGTAAAAAAGTGCATTGAACCGCTGTACCACTCAACAATTTAATTTCATTTTCAGAACATCATAAAATTTCCAACTTTTCCCGGTTTTTATTTTGAAACGCCATATAAAATTAGTTTAACACTAACTTCGCAAAACCATAGACTCTTGGCTATAGGTGTCGCCAACATACGTCTCGCGAGCCGCTTAGCGATTTTCTATGGTCCATAAACAAATCCGAAGCTACAAGTAAAACCAGCAAAATGTTAACATGTTAAAATTGCTATATTACATTTGAGATAATCCTTTTAGTATGGCTCCAGCTCTCTGTTTGCTTAGAATCCGGCCCGCAAACAAAACAAGTTTGAAAACCCTGGTTTAGAACATTAAACATTTATAGGAATATTTAAGTATATTTCCAGTATCTTGTTTGCTCAACTACTCGCTTTATAGTTAACACCCTTGACAATGAAAATTATGTAAGAGGCATTTGATTTGTAACAGATGTTGCTCTTGATGATGTAACGACCCAATTTTGGTTGGTCGCTACATATCTTCCCCTCTCCCCTTTTTTTGTATTATCTTCTTTTTCTCTTTTTGTGTTCGTATTTTCTCGGCAATATTTTTCGTCTTCGGCTTTCATCAAAGAGTGTATTTGCCCACATATCAAAGAAGCCGAGCCGTACAGAACATCTTTTGATTGTTATTTGACGGGACGATATTATCTTACTGTTTTTTTCATTTATTACTTGATATTTTCTTTGCCTATTTTATTCTTCATTTTCTTTAACATCTTCGTAAACAGTTAAAATGATCTGACTGCTGATTTATTTTTATCATTATCTGGCCAGCTGAGCCACGCCCCTTCCTCTCTCGGTTGTCAGTTTTGAATATTGTCTCTGACTGGCTCATCCTGTTGAGTAGTTGCAAAGTAGCCCTCAACGAGGAAAAGTTGCACTGAATTTATGCTGCCTTCGTAAAGTCTATAAAATATAACATTTGATGCAGCATCGTATCTATATTATTGCTGAATGCAGTTTATATTTGAAGAATAACGTCGTTTTGGTAGCGGTTCCATGCGAATTCTTTATATAGAAGCTGTAAATGAACTTCGGCTGTCAGCTTATTGAATCGCCCAAGATGGATACCCCTCAATATCATTCCAGGAGGATTTTGTGAATGTCATCGTAGTGTGAAGTGGTTTGCTTTTGGTGCTTGTGTGTGCAGTGAGTTCCCCTTGTTTATTGAATAAATATAGAATCTTCATTTTGTGGCTTTAAACTTCTTTCTTCTGCGTGTTTCAATAGTGATTTATTTATTAGCATTATGGTGGCTTGTAGTTTTGTGTGTGAAAGTATGGGTGAAATCGTCATGTCTGCTTAAATTTGTTTGGAGCTGGGGTCTGATTCATTCCAAGTAATGTATGGTTAATTTTTCGAAATTCCTCTTTCTCTCACCAAAACCAAGTCTGTTCACATATATGTTTAGAGCATGAAAATTCAGCACAGTAAATATGGTTTGTGTACGTAGAATATGTACCTTGCACTACAGTCAGTGCCACTCTTTCAATGCACGATATTTTCCCCCTAACATTTTGGTTTACCTTTGCGTCACTGGTATGTTTTAAATAACTTGAAATTACTACGATATATCGGTGTATCAAACGTAAGATTTTAAAGATCCGTAATGTTTATTTCGATAGTTAGAAAAGTTCAAATCTTCGTCGTTACGTTCGCCAACTGTAGGCCATTTTCGCCCATATAAATTTGTATTGTAAATTCTTACCTAACCCGATCATAGTTACTACGTTTGTATGATCAGAGCGAAGGTGAGGCTATGTAAGGTTCTGAAATGCAAAACTACATATAAATTTGTTTGATGTCAATTTCTTTGAAACATTAATCGTAAATTAATGCCCAGTAGCGTTGCTTGTAAAACAAAAATCGTTCGTTGAAAGAAATATTATTTTCCTGTAATAGTAGAAGTTCTTCTTAACTTGGCTAAAGTATAGTGTGTTTAACATGTTTGAAAACAATCTAATCTTTTTGGAAATCAAGTGTGCGAAATTTTGCCTCTGTACCAGAGAACTTTTGTAATAATTTACCGTTTCCATATATGTAATAACAGCATCGTTGAAACTCGTTTCATGTTTAGAAGATTATCTTCAGAAAAATTGTTTCCAAGAATTTCAGCAAACAGTCTTTTACCCTGCTTTTGTCATTCTCAAGTAAAGTAAATTATGATCCTACCAGTTAATTCCTGTGTCTGGGGTTTTATTATGAAGTAGCTAGATTAATATTACTTTGGTATAACTTAAAAAGGATCCCAACCTTTCACGATTTCAGTGTGCGGAGTGTGAATATTTATGCATATGTGAGAAAGTGAATACAGATTATGTTAAAGTTAAATGTATTGATACTACTTTTCAGTAATCTTAGGGTATAGTCAAACTAGTTCAGTTTATCTAAATTAAAGTGTGTCAAGTTAACTTATGCTCAGCTGAGTTGAGCCTTGTACTATTTTAGGGACCTAGTAGCGCTAGTTTGCTTAAATAGTGTTTAGTATTTTACTTTCCTGTTAGATGTTCTCGCCTGCGTCTCCTCCCCTTTTCCTTTGGGGCTCTTCCAGCGTTTTTTGTTATCTGTTTTTTTTTGCCAACTTTTTGCGTTCTTTGCACTTCTTTTCGGCTTTTTTTTATGCATCTCTAGACTAAAGTATGTTCTGTCTTCGATGTGGTTGAAGCAGGGTGCTGATGGGTAGGAGCCCATTGGTATCGACCCTGTCTTCAGGTCCGATAGCGGTTTTTCGTCATGTGCCCTCTCCTGTGGCGTAATATCGGCCTGCCTCCAAGTAGGTTTGACCACGTTGAGTTTGGGTAAGGCCCCTTTTTGCAGCAGGGTGCCGCGGGCCCCTGCTTTGCTAGTAGAGTTCACCTACTTTGCTGTTGAGCAGCTTGAGACATTAGAGTGACAGCATAGCAGAGAAATAAGACTGATTTTAAACCACCGTTGAGTGTCTTACAATGTGTCCCTTTAGATAATTTACGATAATGGTTTGAAAAGTATGTAGTCTCATGAAAATATGTATTCTATTCCGTCAAATAACTTATTGAGAAAGCTGTGCTTTTAATGCAGTACAGTTCTTTTTAAAGAGAAATTGCATCGGGTGGCATTGTTGGTCTCTCTCAGAATAGACATCAGATTAGGTCACGTATGTTATTACTAGTACTTCAGCTTCTCTTACTCTGAGTACCTCCCTACAAGATAATAGATAACCTTCCCTGAGGTAACCAATTTCTGCCAACGCCCCCATCTGCCGATTTCATACTGTTGACGTTCTAAGATTTGGCACAGCTGCTTGACGTGTCAATATTTTAAAATTATATTACTTCTAGTAGCTAAATTTGTGGTACATAGATGAGATTACTGAAAAATGATCATACTAGAGTGGAGCTTTCTAATAATAATTGTTGGGTTTATTTTTCCCTTTTTCCCAAAGACAATGCATTGGACCACTGTTTCACGGAACGCTTCAAATAATTTTGTATTTCTTGATTACATCTACTGAATTAACATAAATAACAACGTTTGCCACGAAAAGTTTTTAGTAAAGTACCTAACTGTATAATTTATTTCTGAATTTCTTTATGACTTTATTCAGAAATATGAACCAGTACTAACAGATCATAACTCATAAAAGCGACATTTTTTT
>JAGDQP010005512.1:27110-77785 GCA_022664845.1 Lepisma saccharinum | reverse complement strand
GTTTAATTACTTTGCAATATAAAAAATTAATATTATTTCTCTCTGTACACAAAACAAACGTATATGATCTTACACAAAAATTCTAATGAACTTACCTTGATCTGTTGTATCTTCTCTTTATCTCAAAAACACCCTAAAATAATCAAGCACTGTCAACGAAAAGATTCAACTATCAAATGATATTCCCGTATGTTAAACACCCCTATATAAGTTTGTGCTACCACGTTTTCCGTCTCACAGCCTCTCCAATATACCATGGGAAAATGTCAGGGGGTTATTCTAAGATATTCTAGTTACGTTATTCTCTCACGGGAATCTCTCATCTTTTGTGAGTGAACTTTTGAACCTCCGTCCGGTACAAACTTTTACCAATCAAATATGTTGTCACAGATGATCATTAACTGCCGGAAAATAGACGCGTGACAAATATGTTATTATGACTCGTAGACACTAGCAATTGCTTTTCCCATGAACTCCTAGAGGAAACTATGACATAATTCCAAGCCTTCCATGTGTAGCAAAAAAAAAGCTTCCCACGTGTATTCGGCTTCTCCCCTCTTCACGCACCCGTCAACAATGTGTTTTCTTCCCATCCCAAAGCGGAAACATGCCCCTTGCGGTCAGAATAAATATACACAAGCTTATATTAACACCTGTTTTGCGTAACCGCAACTACCCCGCCTCCCGCTAGGAACTTCTCTCTTCTTTCCTTCCTGCTTCCACCCAGCCAATATTATCATTTTAGTTTAAGACAAATCGGAACTCAGAAAAGACGTTTTCCTCTCGCCAGCCAAAAATAAAATCAAGATTTTTTTTTGTTTCTTTGCTTGTCTATCGTTAATGAGAGTCTTTGAATTATATTTCCTAATGCAGACAACCAGTTTTGAAGATATTTTTCTTTAAAATGTCACTTTTCGGGTCATTATACCATAAATAATTTTAACTATATTTAAACATGCAATTCATTACCTATTGTATGTCGTGATTGTTTGCTTTTCTTCAATATTAGACTATCGTTATTTTAGATATTACACACTAGTCTCCATATAAGATTTCTCAAAGGTAATACATTGGTTCAAGCCCCATTATGGGACGTCTTGGTGCAAGTATTCTTTCATTCTCCCACTTCAGTTCAGCCTAATATCGTCTATATTCGAGATATGGTTAATTCCGTCAGTATTCTATTTGTAATAAGTTGGATTTTTAAATATCTTTTACTTATCCATTGATATTTCATTGCTTTTTCTTGTTGTCGAAGATTGTTGAGTCATATCGTATGTACTTTTTTAATTGAAATATTATTTCCTTCTCATGCCACCAAAAATTTTCTCACGATGTTCTGAAAACGGGGGTGAGGTGTAAAGCAAGGGTAGGGGTGGAGCATGACCCCGAGGTGATTTCCGGGGCCAGGAAGGCCCTGGAACGTATCAAAATTAAGATTAATGGGGCACAGGTGTTCAAATTTCGGTGGAAAGGGCTCCGACAAAAATAAAATACTCTACTATGCATACCATGCCAGAAAAACTGCTTGTCTTTTGCGGCAAACCATTCGTCGAGCCATTTTCCAACGTCTTCGAAATTGCTGAAGTGCTGCTCTGCGAGCGCGTGCCCCATTGATGCGAAGAGGTGATAGTCAGATGGCGCCAGGTCTGAGGAGCACGGTGGGTGCGGAAGGATGTCCCATCCAAGCGATTTCAAGGTGTCTTTCACTGGTTTTGCTGTGTGAGACGGCGCATTGTTGTGTAACACAATCACTTTGCCATGTCTTCGGGCCCATTCCGGTCGTCTTTCGATCAATGCGTGATTTAAATTAATAATTTGTTGGCGATAGCGTTGTGCATTAACGGTTTTGCCGGGCTTCAAGAGTTCATAATACACAATACCGCTCTGGTCCCACCAGACACAAAGCATGGTCTTCTTGCCGAAGCAATTTGGCCTTGGTGTTGAAGGACCGGCTTCGCCAGGTGAAAGCCACGATTTTTTCCGCTTCGGGTTTTCAAAATAAATCCATTTTTCTTCACCCGTCACAATTCGATATAAAAAGGATTTTCTTTCGTAGCGTTGAAGCAGCATTTCACAAGTTACTTTGCGATTTCCCATTTGACGTTCATTCTAATCGTGTGGGACCCATTTACCTAGTTTATTGTTCTTCCTCATTGCTCGTAAACGTCTGCTGATTGTTTCTTGTGATACATTTAATGCTTTTGCCAATTGCTGTTGAGTTTGAGTTTGGTCATCCTCCAATAACACCTGCAATTGCTCGTTTTCGCACTTCTGTGGTCTACCAGAGCGCGCACTGTCTTTCACATTGAAATCACCACTTTTAAATTGTGGAAACCATGTCTCACATGTTCTAATCGATGGAGCGTGTTCACCATATGTTTTTACAAGCACACGATGACTTTCAACAGCCTTTTTCTTTTGATTAAATAAGAAAAGCAATGCGTGCCGCAATTTTTCTTTTTCAGGCACAAACTTCGACATGATCACTGAACGATAAAACAAAGACGCTAGTGTTTTGTCGGACTCAACTTGTGTGTGTTTGTAGTTTAATGTCAGACGAACAAAATGACGTATGTGTCAAATGAATACGCTGCGTACTTTTCGTTGGCACCATCTCTTAGGTAAACCGGAAACTATTTATGCATACACCTGGTACAGACTCTGCAAAGTTTAAACGGGTAGCTCAGTTCTTTCTACTTTGTGGATATTCCTATCTGCCATATGACAGAAAGTTTGCTGCGATAAACGAGCCATCAGAAGGCACGATCGAATCTACACGTTTAAGCAGTTATGCGAACTTGTTCGCAACGCCTCACAAAAATCGCCTTCACTGTTACACTCGTAGTTGAATAAAGTTGTTTTAAAATATTGAAATATTGCGAAACGTGGTATAGAATTGTGTCTTTAGAAACCGCTAAATTGCGAAAAGATTACAAGGAAGCATTTCAGATTTCGAAGTATTACTATTTTGAATACAACTCAGAAAAAAGGAACAGTACTAGCAAGTGAATGGATTGGTGGACATTCTTGTTGGAGACACGCGATGATGTGGTGCTTTCAACAAGATCTGTTTATCCCACTCGGAAATTTCTATGAAGAAATGAAAAATTGAGGACCTGAAGAAAATACGTTGCTAAGTTACTGATGATCATACCAGTTTCTACAACGAGCTGGTTGCGTAGTCTACAGTGCAGGATGAGCCCAGTGTAAATATTGCATCACAATAAGCTCATCATTTTCGCACTTTACTACGTTACCTCATAGTCATTTTTTAAACTTAATTTGTTAAATAAAATATAATTGACCACCAGTGTTTAAAAAGTTATCTAAAATTTGGTGGTTAATGAGGCCACAGGAACTTTTTGGCGGTGGCCATTTGTAATCACTGGTGTCCTCAGAATATATAATTTTTTGTTAATGTTAAACTTAAATTTCATGCATGTTACATAATAATGCACCATAATATTGAAATTAACCAAGAACTAGAATGAATTATCATCGAAACGAAAAAAAAAAGTTAGACAGTCATCCCATGTTTGGGATGTTTTATGGCGTCTCTGATTGACTGATTGTTCCGGCCAGTGGGGAGGCTGCTTGATGGGGCGTCTCTGATTGGCTCTTGCTTCGGCCAATGAGGGAGCACGTAGATTTTTGGGCATGTATTTATATGTGTGTAATTTTTTGTTCAGACTCAGTATATGTCTGATGAGGATCTTTGCTAGAAAGTCGAAACGTTACGTGTAATTTATTTTTTACGAATAATATAGTCTTGTTCAGCAGTTTCAGTGTTTTTGATCTTAATTGCAAGACGTGCAACTATGTTTTGTTGTCAGTTTGAAATGGGCCCAAAGCTGAAAAGGGCTGTGGAGAAGTGGAAGAACAAAAGAAGAAAAGCAAGTGAGTTTTTTGCAGAAGTGTAGGGAAGAGAAAATTATACCCAAAAGCATGAGAATCCAGATGAAGAGAATAAAGGGACAGTCAGCTAGATTAAGGACACTTATAAGGAGGGCAGAAATAGAAAACGTGAGGAGTATGGCAGTTGGTTTGAAGAAGAGGCTTAACGTGAGTAAGAAATTCACACAGATATTACAAGTAAAATGTTTAGATTTAGCACCGATATTTGTGAAAGACTGGTTAGTGAAATATTTGAAACAATGGGAAGTGTCTTTCAGTAGTCAAGTAGAACAGAGGCTTGGAAAGAAACTAATGGCATTGGGGTTGAGTGATAAGAAGAAGAAAGAAAGAGTAGAGGTGATAGGGGACATACAAGTGTCGGAAGAAGAGAAGAGTTTTCTTTCTTTAGGTTTTAAGTTTAAAGTGAAGGACAGGGATATAGGAGTTGATGACATGGTGTATTCTATAGAGGAGGCGTTGATGGAGGTTAAAGAGGAAGAAAACAGTGATAGATTGAGAAGGAAGACGATGTCATTGGTAAAGAAGGAAGTTCACAGAAGAACTACGAATTTAATGAAAGAAGAGGTTACAAAAGAGAATTAAGAAAAGGAAGGACATAATGATAGAGAGGGCTGATAAAGGAGGGGCAACAGTGGTCATGGATAAAGTGTGGTATGATGGCAAGGTTAAGGAGTTAGTAGATGGTCAGTACGAGTTAGTGGATAAGAAGAAAGAAGAGATCATACAAGAGATAAAGGAAGAAAGTAAGAAGAAGGGGCTAAAGAAGTGGTTAAATGAAGATGGAAGAGTACCGGTGCTAAAAGGTTTTCCAAAAATACACAAAAAGGAAGTGAAGTTAAGACCAGTGATGGATTGTAAGAACAATTATTTTGAACCATTGGAAAGTGAATTGAAAACAGTGTTAGAGTGGGTGAGAGACACAAGAAACATTGGCAGTGAAAGATTATAGAGAGGTAATTGACTACACAAGTAAAGCTGTAATTGAAAATGAGTGTATTTTATTTAGTTTGAATGTTAAAGCCATGATTCCAAGTTTAAAGATTGCTGCTATACTAGATATTGTTAAGGGTGCCATGGGGGACGAAGGGGTGAAAGGTTGGAAATGGGAGAAAGTTAGGAAAGCCCTCAACTTAATTTGGGATTTTGGTTTTTGCAAAGGGAAGAATGACATATATAGAATTAAGGAAGGTTTTAAGTATAGGGTCTAAGATTAGTCCTGTGTTATCTGATATCATTATGAATGTATGGGAGAGGAAGGTGGTAGAGAAGGGAAAAGGGAAGATTAAGTATTTATGTAGATACGTTGATGATTGTTTTGGGATATGGGAAGGCTCTAAAGAAGAATTGATAGAGTTTGTAGAAGGCCTTGAGGATAAAGAAGAAGGAATAGAGTTGGAGCTGGAGATAGAGAAGGGAGGTATCTTGATATTTTAGTGAGTAAAGAAGGGAGGAGAATTAAAACTCAATGTTATCAAAAAGAATGCAATGCTGGTATTTATTGTAATAAGAAAAGTAATGTGGATAAAAGCACCAAAACTAATTTTATAAGAAATATGTTCATAAGAATTACTAGGATTTGTAGCAAAAATGTAGAAAAGAATGTAAAAGTTTTTAAGGAACAGCTATATGAGAATGGGTATAGTAAAAGGGATATCATAAAGGCATCTGTGGATTCTAGGGGAAGAGAAGGAGATGAGGAAGGAAAAGAGGTGGTATGGAAAGGCATTATAGGGTTAGGAGAGGACACAGAGATTATTAAAAAGATGTTAAGAAAGCAGGGTGTGAGAGTGTACAGAAAAGGTAGTAGAAAGTTGTTGGATTTGGTCAGAAGTAAAGGAAAGGATAAAGGGAAGAAGGAGCAGAAAGGTGTCATTTATTGTATTAACTGTGAGGATTGTGATATGAAGTATATTGGAGAGACAGGTAAATTTTTGAAAGAAAGAATTAAACAACATAAAAGCGATATGAAATATGGTAGAGAGAGTAATGCTATATTCAAACATGTAAAAGAAAAAGGACATAATGTGGACGGGGAAAAAGTGATTGTGTTAGAACATGAAGATAGTATGTGGCCTAGAAAATGGAAGGAGGTCTGGTGGATAGAAAAAGAAGTAGATAAGAACTTAATGGACTGGACCAAAGGTTTTAGCATTAATAAAGAATGGAAGATTATTGTTGACAAACACAAAGATATGTATGTTAAATGAGGTGTTAGGGGACTCTAAGTTTGCTTCATGTTGATTCTCTTTTGTTAACATGGGATGTTTTATGGCGTCTCTGATTGACTGATTGTTCCGGCCAGTGGGGAGGCTGCTTGATTGGGCGTCTCTGAATGGCTGCTTGCTTCGGCCAATGAGGGAGCAGGTAGATTATTGGGCATGTATTTATATGTGTGTAATTTTTTGTACAGACTCAGTGTATGTCTGATGAGGATCTTTGCTAGAAGATCGAAACGTTACGTGTAATTTATTTTTTACGAATAATATAGTCTTGTTCAGCAGTTTCAGTGTTTTTTAAGTTAAAGGAGTCAACAAACCTAAAGAACAGTGTATTGTAAAAAGGGTCCTAAGTCATGAAATTTTTTATCCTTCCTCCCTTTCACATCAGGTAACACCCAGACATGAAAAAGTGATTAAACTATTTCAAATTGACAGTAGCATGGTAGTCTAAAACCTATACCTCATATCCTTACTGTTTTAGAGATCAGTTTTTTCGTTTTTCTCGAAACTTCATAAATGCGTATTCGTATTTTGTAATCTATCGCGGAAATGGCTAATTATGCACATCCATTGCGCTTTCGGTTTATTAATTGCAGTTTTATAATAATATTTGTAATATAATACAGTTTTGCAGTTTTAAAGTCTTAATAATAGTTTCTGTCCGCCATAGCTGTTAGTCACTTTTAACTCTCTTGTCACTGTCGCATTTGATGTTGTTATCATAGTTAATTTGGAATTTTCATGATGTAAAACTATTATATGAAGGATGTGTCTAGAGCAACGACGGTTTTCCGTCGTTGATTTAAGTTTTTAACATCGAGGGTTAATTTACTAGAGCAACGACGGTACGGAACGGCACAAAACTTTGCGTAAACAGTACTTTTGCGTGTGCCAACCGCTAACGCCGCCCAGCTCCCTTCGGACGCACCCTCCCCCCTTACACACCTCGCTATTGCTTGGTGTGCATACTGCCCTGGTGGGTTTATATACATCCTAGTTTTTAGTGGCCTTTTTAAAAATTGTAAATCACAACTTTTGTTGAATTTCCATTTGTGTATTTACATAAAAAACGAAAAAATTTTAATTTTCTTTTAAAAAAATATGTAAAAACTCGACGCCAGTGTTTGAACACGGGACCTTTGGATCAGCTTCCTGACGCCTTGTCCACAAGACCAAACTGCAGCTGTCGGGTTGAGCGCTTGTAGCTGTTACTTCTAGTTCAAGCTACGCGAGAGTGGAATATATTCCGTCGTTGCTCTTGTAAATTAACCCTCAATGTTAAAAACTTAAAGCAACGACGGTTTTCCGTCGTTACTCTAGACACAACCTTATATAAAACACTGCAACACTTTATAACACTACTGAGTGAATGTTCTTGAAGGAAAAGTCGAAGAAACTTTGGAATATTGTAATAAATGCACCAGGACATTTCAGCAGCTTTCATCTAGTTCGCCGCCGTCTTGCCAATCCTTCATAAATGCGACTCGGGTCCCATTTTACAACAACACATTCATTAAAAATTGTTCGGGGAGATTTTTTGTCTGTTTGTGACATTCATGTGAATCACGACTAGCACTACTGGTTGCTCTTTTGTTGTGGTTTTCGCAAATATTGCCAATTAAAAAGCAGGGTTAAAAAGAAGGAACCGACCAATAATTGTATACACATTATATAAAAAATCAAAGCAAGAAAAGAAAATAGATAACAAATATAATGAAATATATATACACACGTATATACTTCTATGCATACTTATACATGAATATTAAGATAATTTGTTTTTGGTGTGTTTATTTATTTGCTACAGTAAAGTCAATCACACACAGCCATAGAAGCTCACATAAACGAAAAACAGAAAATCGACCAAAAATAAGCCTTTGGCTGGCATAGTGTCAATTCTCGGACCTCTTCTGTTTGCTATTTATATTAACGATCTGCCTAATTACATTCCCCCATATCAAGAGTGTCTTGTACGCAGACGATATAAAGACAGTCAACGGAAGAGGCGCAAATAAAACTTACAACTGCAGCAAATGAAATTAAAAAATGGTTAACATTAAACAAACTGCCCCTGAACACGGACAATACATCGATTGTAAACTTCCATTTTCCAGGCCAGCCTAAATTGTTTACCCAGCTCACTATTGATTCGACTTCACTAAACTGCTCAAAAACCACTAAACTATTAGGTGTGACAATAAATGATACTCTAACCTGGGACGATCATATAACAAGTCTCAACAGTAAATTGTCCTCTCTTTGTTATTCCCTTTGTAGGTTAAAAAGTACTGTGACATCCCAAACATTACTAACAATATACTACTCAAAATTCTATTCCTTGATTAATTTTGGAGTCATAATGTGGGGATATTTTAGTAAATAATTAAGTACATTTCGGCTACACAAGAGATCGCTAAGAATTATTTATGGATTAAAAAGAAATTCAACATGTAAAAAAAAATAAAAAAAAATCAAATTTCAAAACATCCTCACATTACCAGGCATATGCATATATAGGGCAGTATTGTTCGTTGCACAAAAGAAAGAATTATTTATTCAAACCAAGAATGTGCACACACATTACACCCGTCAAACCAATAACCTGTTCATTGTCTCTCAAAATTATGCTGGCTTCCACAAATCTACATATGTAAATTGTATTAAACTCCATAATAAGCTACCTATAAATATTAAATGTATACCAAACCTTAACATATTTAAATCTGAACTTTGTACATTCATTAACAGCAAATGTTACTATTGTGTATAGGATTTCTTAAATGAGATGTAGAAATTGTACGTGTTGACGCACGTTATACTTACTCGAGGCACAGCATCAGCATTGTAAGTCTATGCAGAAGAAATAAATTATGAATTATGGAGAACCCGGGATCGAATCCTAGTGTGTTTTCGCTTGTATTTCTTGAAAAGAAAAATAACTTTTCTCTTTTTAAATAAATACACATTAGGAAATTTAATAACATTAATGACCAGAGGTATGTGGAAGTTAGGTTAGTCAGGTACGGTGTGTTTTTTTATTGCACACTCGATTAAATCTTTTTTTTTTAAGCTTTTAAAAGTAGTCTTTTAAGCTAGTCATCATGTCATTTGAGTGTTTAAGGGCTGATTTTCATGAAAATTTGCGTTGCTTGCAATTTGGATGAGTAGTCAATTGAAACACGTGTTTCATTGTAAGGTAAGTGGAATATGTTTCATTGGCTATTCACCCAAATCGCAATCAACGCGAGCTTCCATGAAAATTAACCCTTAATGTGTAAACAATTAGCGTATATGAACAAGTCATCAATGTTTACTTGTGGTACACTTGAATATATGGAATGTAACATCATTTGTGATAAGCAGAGAAGAACGCGGGAATGCACGAGGTACGCTATTGGATAAAGAATAGTAAAGTTATTTGCTATTGGCTTTCTTCCATGTGTTTTAGGGATGGGCAAAACTGCTACTTTTTGGTAGCAGTGAAATCACTAACAGCTATTTTTAAATATCTATGAATAGTAGCAGTTTAGGAAAACCCTTTCTAAATGGGAGTAATTTGTTCCAAGTTAAAAATCAGTGTAAATGCACGATTTTAGACTACCTTATATATCTGTAGCTTGCCATCTGTACAGTAGAATGATTACTGTTAGGCCTTGGTAGAGTAATTCATATTATAACTGTCTGAAAACTATTTATGTAGGCCTAATTAGTGGGGTTTTAGAGATTCAGCTACGGTACTTATACTATTCGCTAAACAAATATCTTCGGCTATAAATGAGAACTATTTGAGAATACAAATCAGCAGAATAACTAAAATACCTGTTACGTAATAATTGCTTCGGATTTAATTTATTGATTAGCTTTTGGCATCTTTGGCTCAGGTCGGGATGAGTTAGGTAGAAGATGAGGAAAGTATCGACCAGAGCCTTACTTACCGTAACATCGCGACATATCCCTGGTGAAACTGAGGAAAACCCTGGGAAACTTGGGCCGTGGGCTTCAAATTCGAATATTTTGTTTATGATCTCCAGGCATAAGACTCAAAGCGGGATAACCCGCGTACCTACGCATGACCGATCCGAAAGCCGCGACGTTATCGCCTGAACCACAAGGGCGAGGTAATAATTGCTTAGATAAACAAAAATTTGCTTTTGTCTTTCGCAAACACAGGAACACAAAATATTATTATATGGTATAATGAAACAAAACATTAGGAAAGTACTAATTAGAATATATAATATATTGTGAACTTACAGTCTAATTTTCATATATCATATAGTCTAATTTTATATAGGCCCTATATAAATGAAAGTTTCTCTGTCTATTTCTTATACAAAACTGCACTACACATGACCATTAATTTACACCAAATTTAGCATTGGCGTGTGAGGTACTGGGAGAGGTCGTCAGTGTTGCCAATCTTTTAGAAATGCAATTACATTTTCAAATTGCTTCTATAACTGTGAAAACTTGGTATAAACATATAATATTATTTGAATCAATGCAACAATACAGTGGGCGTTCCTATTATTTTATATGTATTTATTATCACCTGGCCCCCTTCCCCTTTCCCACAGTTGTATTGTTGTTCCTTTACGGTATTACTTCCTATGGAATTTTGTTCATTTTCGATCATAAATTGGAGTTTGTATAAAAACATTCAATTTGCGAACATAGTTTTGGTCAAATTTGTGTTCTACACGTACCTACGGAAATGCATATGATAACTCATTTAGTTAATATAAAGTTTCACCTTCAAGGTTGATTTTATTGCTTAAAAGTCGCTCACATTACATGACTCGACCTATTCGGGACACAAATATATGACAGAGTGCGAGTCTATGCGTGTTATATTTGCTATCTATATGCTTCAAATAAGGTCCAAAAACATGTCCGAAGTCAAAACTCGCTGAACAGCAAAAATAGTTCCCTTGTAAGTTCTAGTTAAACACAATATCCGTGTATGTTGGTCTTCCTTTGGAACTTACCTGGAGCACAGAGAATGGTAAATAATTGGAACACTGACTAGAAGATGAGAGTGAGCACAATTCTATGAATTGTTACAAGGTAAGAACTTCAAAGATGCGCATAGTTTTTACTATTCCCTTTACCCAGTATAAAATTCACGTATGAAACGTATAAATTTTGTAAAAGCAAGACTTGCAAGACTCTTGAAAGCAACACCAAGACCAGGGATACAGATGCAAGACCAAGCGGTCTTGCTTTTGCTCATCAGTAATAATATCCTCCCCCAAGTTTCTTTAATGTCACTACATATACAGTTGTTTATCTGTACGAAAGTGGTAGGGAAGGGAAGAGAGCGAACGAGCGCGAGAGATATCTCTACTTCTGCACGTGTATTATTATCACAAGTCTAAATCGACTGTATTGGTCAAATGTCTTGTTTGTTTCTGCTGATAAGGGACAGACAAAGAAAATGAAGTAACAGCTTGCAACTTATTTTTTACTCGATGTGCTGTTCTATAACCCTTCGCGACGTTCAGAGAAAAGTAGCATTTAAGGAAGTAGCTGATACTTTTCGTCAGTGTTAGCCGTGACAGCAATTTAGCCCAGGTATCAGTGAAAAAGTAGCTGCTACGCTATTTTTTGCCTATCCGTAATCGTAATGTGTATTGTGTAATAATATTTCGTAGCTCTTCATAAAACACTACTGCATTAATACGGGTTAAAGGCAAGATAGTGAAGATACTCTGATAAGTGGTGGGAAATGGTTGACACGATGGACGTGAATGGTGAGTTAAAATGAAAGTGATCACATTGTTTGACTATTTTTTTAAACACTGCGTAAGAACAAAAGCAAACGAAAGTTTTGTTTCTTTATTTGTGTTAGGCGAAAGTAACCAAAATGTGAAGGGTGTAGGTAACTGGTCCACCACCCAGGGGACAACTTTCGAGGAAACCGACTCTAGGATTGGTTAATATGTGGTTTTATCAACATATTAATAAAAACTCACAATCGTCGAGAGTCAGTTCACTCGAAACTTGCCCTCTGGATGGTGGACTAGTAACCTGGGGTTCACTTTAGCAACTGTCCTAAAAAATCGATAATTTACAGGTGGAATATTCATGTGGATGTGCAGTTTTTTTTGTAACTAGTTTCTGAGTGGCGGTTACAGGCTAACCAACGTGGCAGTTTTTTTTTTTCGCAATCCTAGTTCTGTAGTATATCGTACATAACCTAAAGTAACTCAACCGACCACCAACTACATAAAAAATTGCGCAAAAATGGGAAAAACTATATCTTCGAGGACCGTTTGCTAATGTAGAGCCGTAACTTGAAATATAACGAAAGTAATTATCTCGAAAACAACTAACCGATCAAAATTTTACCCTTTCCATAAAAATACACCAGCAATAGAAAACAATAATTACTGCTATATCAGTACAAAACTATCGTATTTTAAAATTTGTGGAGGTACTTCACACCCCATGCCCCGTAATAAAAAGAAATTAAACACAACTTTAAAACAGACTACAATTACAGACTTGAATTCGTATTTGTGGAACTATGTCTGCTAAGGGCAACATTACTCACACCATAAGTTTATTTTAATTCTAAAGCAAACTAACCTAACATGGAATCAGTAATTTGTAAGGAACACTTCAAATATTCTCTTCCTAAGCTGTGACTCAATAATATCGTACACATCGTAAATAATTTGATATTAAATAAAACTAACAAACTTGATTACTTAACCTGAAGCGGTGTATGTATGGCAAAACCAGTATGAGACCAGGTAATTGTGAGAAAAGAAAAAAAGTCGAGAAAGCCATTGGTAGAACTAACATTTTGAGACTCACATCAGAATCTAATTATAATTCACAGTACTTTCTTAAATGTATAAAAGTCTGTACATTTACCAAGCAAATTTACTAATTCCGTACATTAAAACGAGAAACGTCAAACGAACTGCAGCAGAATTAAAAAAGAACGCATTTCTGTCACATAACACTGACAATTAATTAGCAGGCACAATACGGATTGAATAAAATTTCATGTGACTCCAGAAACCATTCACATTAAATCTTTCATAGATAAGAAAGTGCTTCTAAGATCATAACTGCACGTTGAAATGAGACCAAACTGTATTTGGAAACACGCGTAAGTAACATTAATGATACAAACATAAATTTATTATTTTACATAAACTAACAAGCTGTGAGTATTTCAAACGTAAGTTCTATATGAACCACGTAACTAACAAAAGACTGTTAGTCCTGTATAAATCGAATGTAATCTTGATGTATCGAGAGAACGAAAAAATGTTAATAATAAAACGGGGAGAAAAATATATTGTAATAGATGTACCAATAGGCTAGAGTAATTACTGAAAGGTTGGTTCTAGTTTTAAATATACCTATGTGCTCTTATATAGGTAGACCAGTTATCTGCACCCTTCCGTACCAAAACAGTATTAGCAAATCATTATGTGCTTCGTCCAAGGGTGCATATTTATTTTGCTGGTTGTATAGGAGACATCTGAGAGCTATAAACTACTTATTAGTGGTTCTCATCCTTTTTTTGTTCGCGGCATGTATTCAGTATATGGCATCTACTATCTGTAAAGCTCTCCAGATTCAAGTTATTTCAATTTTTCTGCTAGATTAGGTCAGGTCAGCTCAGGTTTGGTTTGGTTGGTAGTGCACACCATCCACAGTTGGGTGCTGGATACTGAACTTAACCTGCACCTTTTGTAGTGTGTTTCTACGGCATACTAACTGACAGGTTGGCAGCAATGCGGAAGACTTGGCCACTAATTGAAAGGCGTAGCCAGACTAATTATTTACCTGTAAACTAACTATGTTTAGGCTTGTAAATATTTTTTGTTCCTTTTTTAAAATTAAATTTTCAGTAAATATTTGAATTATTTTTACCATAAAAAATCACGAAGTTTCAGAAGTTTTTCAGCTCCGGTTGAGAACCACTGCCGTAGATTGTAAGGGTGGTTTGCTAGTTTATTTTGCTTATGCAAAGTGTCTTCGTAATTTATTCCATCCTTAGATTTAGGACGAACAATCTGCGGTAATTTTCTACATTAACTACGGTACTGTACTTATATAACGTTGAATATTTGCTGTTAATTTTGTTTCTATTGGTTGCGATGCAAAATCAAGGGCACAATGTGGGATGGCGCAGGTGTGTACTTGCTGTCATCACTCTTTGACTATGCTCTATATTCGAAGTATCGTTATCTTCAACGCTACATAGCAGAAGTGCATAAAAATAGGGTTATATTGCAGTTTAGCTACTTCTGCCATAGACCATTTGAAACTCCTCAGAATGCTACGTTTTCCGTTCCTAGTCTAATGATATTGAGTGCCGTGCCTCAGACTACGAATCGGGCGGCCCGGGTTCAAGTCCTGGCCAGTACACTGGAGATTTTTTTTCTCTAAGTGTTCCCATACCTCGCGCTCTGAGGTGCACTCAGCCTCATATCACAGTGAGTGTCTTGGTATTCCTGGGCGCCTTGGGAAGGTAAAAGCGATCGAGCGTGAGACTGATCACCCCACCTCACATCGTACCGTAGGTCAAGAAAATGTGGAGCTGCCGTATCGCTTTTTATATTCCAATGATAGGTTCAGCAGAAGTGAGGCTTATCGTTGGACTCGTGTGAGTTTCACTTTATGGCCAGCAAGAGATGTAAAATTTACAGGAGAAATGTAACATTTTCATCGTATGTAGAAGTATTAAAATGCAAAATGTACATAAGTTTCGAGTCATGGAAGAGTGAAATACCGAGAAGTACTAAGCACTATTTATCATCTTGTGCGTTGGGGGACAAGCACATGCAGTGTGTTTCAAACGTCATTTTTTTTTTTTTTTTTTTAATAAAATGAAGAAAATTGAAACTGACTTTGACTAACTCCTCTCGCTCGAGATACTGGCCGTTCTATTTTATTTTTGTAGCAAAATACGTATCATTCATAACAGGAAGTGTCGCACACTGTCCCTCACCATGCCTTCATGTTAAATAGGTGTTGATCAACTCGAGTGTGTATTTAACGATACGATGAGGACAGCTCATACCTCTTTTTTGGTTTGCTGGTTGACTGTAGATAAGATTAATTAAGTATATGGACGGTAACAGCACTATGGCTTACGCCCGTCCCGGTGTCTCTCACAAGTGCCTGTGGTAATTATTTGCATGAGAATAAGTAATATAGAACGTACAAACTGCGGGCCATAACATAAAGTTTATCCCTAATCTGATCCCTAGGTATAGAAAGTTGATATACTGTTCTTCTATATAGTACACAATGCACGTCAGATTAAGTGATTTACATTGTTTTTGTGTTGCTTAGGGTGATGAATCTGCTGCAAAAATAGTAATGCGAGTAAAAGGACAATGCAGAACGTACGTTGTGTGTTCTTTCGCTCACATTACCCCATGATTTTGTATCAAAATCGTTACTAAATGCTCCGGAGAAACGATGGAAATTACATTATTTCGACTGCAGTGCAGAAGATTGAGGACTACTATTGAAAATTACTTTGAGCATGGCTAAAAATTTGTGTATAAACAGGGAGGATCATCTATCTTAGCCCTTCAGAAAATAAATTTATTCTTTTTTATTTTTGCTAGGGAATACGTTGAGTTGCGCTTGGAAACACGTTTTTAAGTATCAATAGTAGTTTGTCCTTGTCTTAAATTATTTAGTACGTAATGTAGTTGAAATGATGTGATTCCAATTCGTTTTCCTGATACTTGGATTGCCAATTTTCATGCAATCATACGTATAGATATGAGAGGAAGGACACATACATTGTGCATTGTGTCTCTGACTCGCATCACCTTAATTTTGCTGCTGAATCGACATTTTAAGTACCAGGAAATCAAAGTCAGGTAAATTTAACCACATTGCCTACGGGTTAACTTCCAAAGTTGGTCGGCCGTTTCTAGTAAAATTTAGAAAATTTACAGGGAAGAAATGGTTAATTTGCTCGTTTGTATGGCTAATAATATATAAAAAGAACGAAAGTTGAGTTTATTTTATTGTATAATCGGTGATAAACATGGAACTATTTGGGAAGCGGAGGGAACTACTTGGCGGAAGGTTACCACATGCATGATTGGATTGTCGGAAAGTTACGAGTATTTATATTGTGAACATTGCTACAGGTGAAAAGAACTGTGACGTATATGAGAACAGAAATTGTAAAGATACATGACCGCACCAAACCTTACCTAACCTCCACGTTCCCATGGTCACTAATTTAAGATGATGTACGAAAAATGCAAGAAAGCGATTATTAATGATAAATGTAAACAACAGAAAATCAGTGAACTGGATGTAAAGATTGAGGATTTTTAAATTTTCGTAGCTTTCATCAGGTTTTTAGTCGAAAACCAGACGGCCGACCAACTTTGGAAGTAATGCCTTGCCTACAATAGAAGAGTTACCATCATCGCAACTTCAAACACAGGCTTTGGCCGCATAGTGGTCATACAAGTTTGGTATTACACCCGATTTTTTGTATTTTGCACGCGTTTTAGTGTCTTTTTATTAGGAAGAGTGTAGATAACTGATACAGAAATATTTTTAAAACTCGAACCGACCTTTTAGCAAGTACTTCTAGCCTACTGGTACATCTATTACAATATATTTTTCTCTTCGTTTTATTATTAACACTCACTTTTTCTCTTTTCCTTTCTCTCGATGCATTAAGATTACATTCGATTTATACAGGAGTGACAGTCTTTTGTTAGTTACGTGTTCATATAGAACTTACGTTTGAAATATTCACAGCTTGTTAGTTTATGTAAAATAATTTATTTTTATCCTAAATTTATGTTTGTATCTTGAATATTACTTTACTCGTGTTTCCAAATACAGTTTCGCCTTACTCCAACGTGCAGTTATGATCTTAGCAGCAGTTTCTTATCTATGAAAGGTGTAATGTGAATGGTTCCTGGAGTCACATGACATTTAATTCAGTCCGTATTGTGCCTGCTAATTGGTTGTCACTGTTTTTTCTTTTTTTTAAATTCTGCTGCAGTCCGTTTGATGTTTATCGTTTTGGTGTACGGAATTGGTAAATTTGCTTGGTGAGTGTAACGGTTTTTATATATTTAAGAAGTTACTGTAAATTATAATCAGCTTCTGATGTGTTTCTGAAGATGTTAGTTCTACCAATGGCTTTCTCAACCTTTTTTCTCACAATTGCCTGGCTTGATACTGCTTTTGCCATACATACACCGTTTCAGGTTAGGTATAGTTTGGTTTGTTAGCTTTACAAACATTAATGTCGAATTATTTACGATGTTATTGAGTCTCAGCTTAGGAAGAGTATATTTGAAGGATTCCTTCCAAATCACTGATTTCAGGTTAAGTAAAGTTAGGTTAGTTTGCTTTAAAACTTATGAAGTGAGGAATGTTACGCTTCGTAGACATAGTTTCACAAATACGAATTCAAGTCTGTAATTGTAATCTGTTTTAAAGTTTTGTTTCATTTCTTTCTATTTGGGGGGTATGTGGGGTCAAGTACCCCCATAAATTTTAAAATCGAAAATTTTGTACTGATAGAGCTGTAATTATTGTTTTCTGTTACTGGTGTATTTTTATGGAAAGGGTGAAATTTTGATCGGATAGTAGTTTTCGAGATTCTTATTTTCGTCGTATTTCAGGTTACGGCTCTACTTTAGCAGACGGCCCTCAAAGATATTACAAGTTTTTTTCCGATTTTTGCGCAATTTTTCATCCACATGAATACTCTATTCCACCTGTAAATTTTCCATTTTTGAGGTCCGTCTGCTAAATTGAACCCCAGGTTACTAGTTCACCGTCCAGACGACAGGTTTCGAGTAAACTAACTCTCCAGGGTTGGGCCTTTTTATTAATATGTTGAAGAAACAACATATTAATATAAGCTTGCCCTCTGGGTGGTGGAGCAGCTATCTACACCCTTGCATTTTTATGTCTACACTGATGCAACACAGCATCATTTTGATGTATTTATAGTGCTCTATGGCAGGAGTAGCTAACATTTAAGGTAGGGTTCAATAATTTATGTACCATTATTTTGGAATTTGAATTTATTTATGGTCTTTACGCCGAGATAGGGTAAAGGATGAAGAAGGTGGTGGTCAGGGCCTTCGTTAAGGTAATATCCAGGTATTCGCTTAGGGAAACTGGAAAAACCTCAGTCAAGATGGACGTCGGCGGGGCTCTTTATTTTGTTACGTGAGTTTATTTTTCTGTTTAAGTATATATCCAGATACAGCACGTGGTAGCGTTTTACACCAGGAAGTAACACAAGAAAATAGATTAGCTTCTGGAAGATGGACAGTATTTACATTTAAGTTGTTTGTGAGTTTCTAAAACCGGTAACTCGAGTATCGGAATTAAAACGTGCCTAGAAAATAACATAACAGTGGGTTCTTTGGATACATATTTCAGCTATAATATAAGTAAGTTAGGTTATAATGCGAAGCGATTAGATAAGATTGAATCAGATATTCCAATCTTCTTAATACAGTTCCGTCGGAACGGTTCATCAGGTTCTATTTGTGATAAACTGCTCTGATTGATTTCGGGCACGTGGAATGGGAATTGTAAGTAGTGTGCAAGTTTTTAAAAAAAAAAAAAAAAAAAAAAAAAAATATGGGATGAGTTGGCTCTTACGGCTTAAGCGTATATCCAGTGATCGAGGTGGGGGATGGGGGAGGGACATGACGGGGCACACCTGCCCTTACCTTTTCATTTTGGATTTGACTTATCCTTTTTATTACTGGGAGACCATTACCTTTACTTTCAATAGGCAATCGCCGCCTCTAGGTGCAAGCGTACCATTACCTTTTCTAGCCCATTTCCGCAACCGTTCCCTTAAGTACCTTTCGTAACCAACTTCGAGCACTGCCTATATCACATTGCTAGTCAAGTGTCTGGTAACGTTACAACACATATGCTCAATGTAGTTGTCTGCCTGACCCTCAAGGGCCTAAAGGCCAAAATAAAATTCACTTCGATGTAGTTCGTGGATGATACGCTACTGAACTGTGATTTTTCATCGTGAGAATCAATAGTTACTTCCTGGTTGTCTTGTTTAAGAAAAGCCACTGAAAGTTAGAAAAAGAAAATAATTACTAATACGTAGGGGCTCTCTTTACAATATGTAAATCCGACCTTGACATGTCCGAGAGGTTAGCCCGTTCGCTTTCTGTGCCGTGATCATGGGTTCCATTCCCGCCGTGTTCGTTAAACTGAAAGGTTCGGAGCTTCCCAAAAACTGTAGGTTCCGTCCTGGAAAGTAGTTTCATCAGTCCGATCATGACCACTAGCCTGACTTAGCACGTGACAACTTCATGAATATTGAGAAGTAGGTGCTATTGTATTTCTGTCAGGGTTAAAACAAAAACACGATTATTTTTTCTTAAATTGATTTTTAGATTTAAATAACATGTGGCACTTAAAAAGCTTCTAAGTTAATTTTTTTCTTTTCTAATAAAATAATTATTCAGCTTTACTTGAAAGCTTAATCTGAACCGTTTTGTAGCTGAAAGAAAGGTGACTACGTTTCATCAAGTTTTTATCCCTAGCCATGACAAACTTCAATCCCTTTGTCTTGTCCAGAGACTGTCAAGTAGCAAATGGCCTGCGCACAAAATCCATCGCTATTAACTTCGGGCAACCAATTGATTGCAATTACTAGGTGAGAGACAGAGGTGTTCATCAAGAGGATATTCTTGTGAGAAAGTCTCTTATTTCAAGTACAAATAGGAGCAGGCCGGTACGCAACATATCAAATATAAATTATAGACCTATTTGTAAGAGAAACTAGGTGATTCTTGTAACGCACATTTTTTCTGTGGTCGCACTTTTAGTGTGGCCTAGTTTTTACCCTTTGAAATGATGACTGCATACGTGCAGCTTTTTTCCTAAAGAAGCCATTTTTCGTATTCTGTAGTGAGGCTTGGATGAATGAGAGTTTGATATTCCTGTAAAAAAGAAACAGGTGATGGTTCGCCGCTGGAAGTTGTATGTGCAGTTTCCGAACTCTCATAATGCGCGAAAGTGGTTGTCGAGTCTTCTTGAAACATCTTAAGATAAACTGGAAAGTGTGCGTCCGGTGAGTGGTGATCTATATTACGGATGTAAGCTTTTGATACTTTTTGATTAATGATCTGTCTTCACAAAAGTGTCAATCAACAGGAAGACTTAAAATTATTTCATCCGCACGCTATCGGTTATCCTGTCTCCTGGAGTTTTGTCCAAACATACCGTTTTGTTAATGTATTTGATTTGATGGCTGAGATGGTTCGCTAAAACAAGTATTGCAGATTCTACCTGAAATAATTTAGTTTTATCCAATGTGTTATGTTTTTGAATTTAATTTGTAAGGCCTTTAGACAATGGCAGAACCCCGAAAAAAAACTACTGCATATGGTGTTTGTCTACCACCAAGCCCACATGAGACGTGCAGGAATGGAACCGAAGACCCCAAGCCCCGGATGTGAGCACTCAACCATTGAGCCACTGTTAGGTTTTTGGTGTTTGTGGTACAGGTAAGATGTTGGTTGAAAGCCTCACAACCACGTCAAGGTCTCTTACCTTCTGTGAGGGCCTCTAGTATTTTTAAAGTTGGTAGAGGGACGCAAGATTGCTTGTACCGTACAATCTTACGCCGGACAACCAACTGACACAGCGCTTGGTCGACTGTGTGTACGCGACTGGTATTCTCGAATGTGTATCTGTGTTTTCTCGTTGCTGTGGAAGTTAACAGATCCTTCACTAAACCTAACTTGGCAAACCCCTTACTATTTCTGAAGCCATCATAGTGAGATCCTTGCCGAGTATTCTTCAGCAAACCATTTGTTTATTTACTTGTGTCGGACGCACGAGAATTATGTGTGTATAGGAGTGTTAAGTATTTTTAGAATATTGAAAAATGTAGTCATGGTTTCAGTGATACTAAAAGAGTATTGTTAATTAACACAATTAGCGTTCGTTGTACGGTTAGTACATTGGCACTTGACGATTGTTGGCTCTGCTAATTGTACAGTACAACAATACAGTTTGTTTGAACAAAAGTTCTTAATTTTTATAGCGTCACTATGTTAAATGTGAAAATCAGAGATGTCATTTATATTAGCTAAGTCTATTTCATCTTTATGTAGACAATGTTCGGAAGAATTTAATTAAACTAGACGTGGCAAGCTTCTGTCTATACGAGGCGCAATATATGAATGGTCGCGTCACGGGTTGTCATCAGAAATAACGAATATAACTAGTATATCAGTCAGTCTGCGATCGAAACCAATAACAACCCACATAATTTAATATAGATTTTTGTCTTCCCGCGGACCGCACAAAATAACATGCAGACTAGTTGTTGCCTTCTATAAAGCATTCAAGGGTTATTGTTTGAATACACCTACCATCCTGTGTGTTTTCTCTGTGTTTGAACAATTTTCTGACGATAATTGGAACTGATCTCTGATATCATGATTCAGTTCGTTCATACAAGCAAGTTGTCGGAGGTTGTGACCCAAAATTTTTGCTCAAACCTTTACAAGTTCATGATAATTGTTTATTTTCCTAAATGGAAATTTAAATTAATCACTGTCGTTCCATCTGCTCTGTTTCATTCGAAGTACAGTAGAAAATATTATTATTATTTAGTTTAGTTTACGTATTGTATTGTAAGAGATGTTTCAAGGGCTTAAGATTGAATGAGCTGCTTAAAACATTGACTATAGTACTTGTAATGAAACACAGCCAACATCTTTTGTTTGTCAAACATGTTATTTGCAGACCAGATTTGGTGGGTACCGGAAATATTCCGGGGCGGATCAAAACCAGTACTACTGCCTTGCAGTTAGTAGAGGAATCTATAAAGGCTGGGCGAGGATAGCCCGAACAAAAATATCATGGTGAAGGGAAGCAGATTCACCATTACCACCCTGAGCTTGAAGATGAATGCCATGGGCAAGGCTCAAAGATGGACAGAGGATGATATTTTGGTTGTTTACCTTTACTGCGAGGTCGTAGAGCTGAAAAAGAAATAGTAACAGATGGTTCATGGATTCTCGTGGGATAAAAAGTTTTCCGGAGATAAACTAGTCATTCATTCGGATCTCCGGGCGGGGACTGCTTCAAGGAGCTCCAAGGACAGGATTAAGAAATACCTTAGAGTAGGAACGTGGCAGGGATGCAGAAAATGTTTGGACCCCTGAAAATTTCCCCGATCCTACTGTTATGTCCTAAATATTTCCCCCCAAAAGTCCGACATTTATATCTATACATTAAAATTTATCAGCTGGCCATAAGGCAAATAAATAATTATCAAGTAAATGTTTTTATTCTGTAATTTATTTAAGGTTTGGCTAAGAATGATAGTGAACAATGCGTAATACAAATAAATTTAACCAAATAAAGTGGGATAAATAAGCTACAAATTAACAAATTCCACAAAAATGGCTTGGCTACTCACTAATCGCACGCAACACAAGCTTCCAAGGACGTTTGTGATAGATACAGAATATTACTTGTCATTGAGATCAAAACAGGTGGCACCGGCGCTTGATTCCGGGATCTAATTACAAGCCAAACACACTATCGAATGATCTACTTGTGTTATAATCATTACTGTCAGTGTAATTATGCATTCCAGTGAAAATTCCATTAAATTGTTTGATGGTACGACAGTGCTATGCAGTGATCGATTTGCTATAAATTACGAAGGGGAGAGGATCCTAAAACTAGTGGTTGCTGGTAAGTTTCAACATAATACCTGTTTGGGTAGAAATACAAAGATTTTATCCCTGGTTCGGGTAATATTCGGAATCAACAATCGGGAATGTAATCCTCACGCACCAGGGAAAATCCTCTGCATCCCACTCAGCAAATCGAACACGGTTTAAGTTCCGAAAAGGAGTGTACTAAAAGAAAATTTGCAGAAGAAATGATGCGGTTAAAAGGATATGGAGTTCGTGAATATTGTGAAGATGGAAGTAGTGCCGTCTCGTATTATGTACAATAAAGCAGAAAAGGCGGTGAAGAAGAGGGAACTTTTGCAGTAGCAGAAGGTAATTTAGAGCGGGAATCAGGGTTAAGGTTTACTTTATCTACTCCAAACGTCCACCACCGTATCGATCAATATTACACGCTCTACACCACTCGTTTTCAAAAACGGTTTATCACTGACACCTCCATACTCACAACCCGAAATGGAGGTATACAAAAAAATAGTACAACCACACGACAATAATTAATTCATAAAATATGCACTCCAGTTGATGTAAAAAAGATGTGGAAGGCAATTTGTGATGCAGTGAAGGGCGCAGCGAAGGAACGTGTAGGAGAGAAGAAACAGCAGAAAAGCAAGCTTTAGTTTGATGAAGAATGCCTTAAACTTCATGAGGAACGAAAACAATCAAGGCAACGATGGCTAAGTAATAAAAGCGAAGGAAATACCAACCACTACAGTAACGCGAAACGCAACGCCACACGCGGGTTTAGAAACAAAAAGCGAGAATATTTGACACAGAAGATTCAGGAGAGAGAGGAAAACAGGAAGACAAATAACATACAAGATCTATACTATACAAAAGGATAAACTCATTAGGGATGATTGGAAGTGAACGTGGAGATGCTGAGGTGGATCCGACTAAAATTATCCATGTATGGAAAAGTTATTTCGACAAACTTCTTAATGTACACAACGGAGAACAAACAGAGTAATGTAAAATCTATACAACAGAACCATGGACTCAGATTGAGGTCGGTAAAGAAATCGAAAATTTTTATATCACCAGGAATAAACAATATTCCATTCGGATTAATTAAAGCGGGAGGAACGGCACTAATCAAGGAATATCATAAATTGATGAGTGCTTTTAGCTATCTAAAATCTGCAACACTTTACCTTTGTGATAATGAATAACATGGAAGTATTTGAGTTCAGTCAGTACTCCAATACAAACTATTAAATAACTTTATTTTCCATGTGTTGATTTCGTAACCGACTTGAACGAATTAGCTCTTCCAACTAGATACACCCTCCATTCCGAAAGAAACCGAACTGTTGAAAACAAATAGTACCACTAGTGCCATCTGTTGTAATATTTTACCGGTAGATGGCGTAGTCCCTCATTGACAACTGGTATAAATGTCATGACATTTGGATGCACGGCAACAAAGTTATTGCATTTCAACTGTCAGTGTGTTGTGTACATCGGTCGGAAAATGAGTTTCAAACAACGAGCTGCAATTGAGTTTTGTGTTAAACTGGGTAAACCTTTTACTGAAACGCACCAAATGCTACAAAATGCATATGGTGATGAGTGTCTATCCCGTACGCAAGTTTACGAGTGGTTCAGGCGATTCAAATCGGGTAGAGAGACGCTGGATGATGACGAAAGATCAGGCCGTCCCAGAACCGGATTATCGGAAGAAAACATCGAAAAAGTGCGTGAATTCATCAAACATAACAAAAAAGCGTCGGTGAAAGTTATTGAAATGGAATTAGGCATTCCTCAAACAACCGCATACCGCATTTTGACCGAAGTTTTGGGCCTTAAGAAGGTTAATTCGCGGTTTGTACCACACAAACTCACCGAAGACCAAAAAGTTGATCGAATTGCGCATTGCAAAGACATTGTTAAAAGTGCTCGGCAGGATCGAAACTTCTTGAAATCGATTGTAACTGGTGACGAGACGTGGTGTTTTGAATATGAGCCCGAAACAAAGCGGCAAAGTGCTGAATGGAGAGCGCCGGATGAAGGACCACCCAAAAAAAGTCGCTTGGTGAAGTCAAAAGTTAAGGTGATGCTGATTTGTTTTTACGATTCAAAAGGAATTATCCACAAAGAATTTGTTCAGCCCGGCCAGACAGTCACTGGAGAGTTTTACTTGGGCGTCATGAAGCGTTTGCTGGCAAGAATTCGTCGTATTCGGCCCGAATATCGAGAAATCGGCAGTTGGACTCTTTTGGACGATAATGCACCATCACATCGTTCGCGACTTGTAACTGAATTTTTGGTCAAAAATCACATTATTCGTTTGCATCATCCGCCCTATTCACCAGATCTCGCTCCGTGCGATTTCTATCTGTTCCCGAAACTGCATTTGGCGATGAAAGGAAAGTGGCACGCATCGATTGAAGCCATTGAGAAGGCGACGACCGCCGTCCTAAAGACCATTCCAATAAAGGACATGGAGAAGTCGTTTGACAACTTGTTGGAGCGTGCAAATATGTGTATCGATGCAGAAGGGGAATACATTGATTAATAAAAATGATTTGTTCCAAAATGTACATTGTTTTTTTGTTTTTTTTAAAACGTTCGGTTTCTTTTGGAATGGAGGGTGTAGGTTATAGATTATTAATTTTGATGCTCATTCAGTCTTTATTAATAATTATTTACAAATGAAATTATTAATAAAGAATATAATAAAATTATAAACTACGTATTTGTTATAATAAATTCCGTGCAAAATTACTAGACTCCGTAACTATTCTTAATGAATAATGTAAATTTTCAAACAAATATCGTATTGATAAAGAACTTGCTATCCACAGCAGCACATATCTAATAAAAAAAAAATCACAACAGACTAAATATTGCATCCTTTCTTTCTTTTTTTTTTTTAAGAGAAACACCCTACATTATGGTTATCCTATCTGTTGTGATCTGATGGTTAGTGTGGTGAACTGCCAAGTGACACTGGGAAGGTTGAGCGGCAATTCAGACCCTGCTCGGGCCGCAATGGCCTTGATATAGAGCGCTCACCTCTGGTGCGTGGGTACTTGGTTCGATCCCGGCTCGAGACATGTGGGCTTTGTGGTGGACAAACACCGTGTGCGTGTGATCTCTTCAGCGTTCTCTCGTTTCCTCTTTTCTTCATTCCGCCGATTCTCCCTCGCCATCCATTCAGTCTAAGCGAAAGTTGCGTAAAGGTCTTAAAAGAAGTTTTAAAGAAAATCAGGTCCTGCTCAGGCGTATCAGTGAGACTATCTTGAATGTGGTTCTCCCTCAGTTTTCTGTCTCACTTGTGAATAGCGGATGACGGGACCTAGAACTATCATGGGACTCCGAACCACGCCGTGGATTGATCCAGTGCACATAGCCCCCCCCCCCCCCCCCCCCCCCCGAACACCCCCAGCCAAGCCTCCCGACTCTACAGTAGTGACACCATTACCGACGGAGCTCTGTACACAGCTTTACATGTACATGCATTCACATTTTATTTCTACCCCCCCCCCAAAAAAAAAAACTCGAAAAAACCCACCTGTGCCCAGGTGGGCTGTTAAAAAGCCCTTTTATGTGAGACAAATCTTAGAGAAGAAATGGAAATACAATGGAACTGTTCACCAGTTATTCGTTGATTTTAAGAAAGCATATGACTATCAAAAGAAAAGAAACTAGACAATAGCCTGGTATAATTTGGATTCCCCCCCCCCCCCCAATGTTCAACTAGTGAAGATTTATCTCAGCGACCCCATAAGCAGAGTACGGATAGGTAATAATATGTCAGATAGTTTCGAGATTCGCAAGGGATTGAAGCAAGCTGGTGCCTTGTCACCATTACTTTTTAACTTTGCGTTAGAATATGCTATTCAGGAGATGAAAAACGACAAAAAAGGGCTAACATTGAATGACTTGAATCAACTGTTTGTATGCACAGATGATGTAGATTTAATAGGGGACGATATAGATGAACTACAAGGTAACACAGATGTCTTAGTAGAAGCTTGAGATAAGATCGGGTCTGCAGGTAACCGTAGAGGAAACAAAATACGTGATAACAAGCCGAAACATTGGGAATAAAGGAAATGGATACATAACAATTAAGAATGAGAAGGCAAACAAATTTGAGAGCATATACGACAAACAAATAAGAGGTTACGGAAGAAATAAAAAAAGTCGCTTAAGATCGGGCAACACATGTTTGTACTCAGTCCACAAACTTCTAACCTCGCGATTAATATCAAGGAAGTTGAAAAGTATGTACAGAACGGTTATTCTGTCGATAATACTTTGTGGTTGCGAGTACGACCCTAGCAGATGAAAATAAATTACGAGTGTTTTAAAATAAGGTCTTGAGAAAGATCTGCGGGCCGAAACTGGACGAGATGACTGGGAAATGGAGGAGACTGCATAATGATAAACTTTACGACTTACCCGATGTTGTAAGAATAATGAAATCGCGACGACTAATGTGGGCAGCCCATGTAGCTCGGATGGGGGAGAAACGAAGATTATATTCCATCGTGGTTGGTAAGTCGGAGGGAAAGAGACCTTTGGGAAGACCGAGACGACGTTGGGAGGATAATATTAGAAGTGATCTTCATCAATCACGGTGTTTGATGAAAACGGGCTTGACCTGGCCCAGGATAGAATCCTATGGCGAACGTTTGTAATTGCGGCGATGAACTTGCGAGTTCCGTAAATCATAGCCTAAAGTAAGTAATAGCCTACCTTAACCAGTAAGAACTAAAGTAAAATTCACAAATATGTTATGTACGTTATGACTCCCTATGGAAGATAGCCATGGAAAACGGACAGTTACAATTACTTGGAATCATTTTGAAAAGGAAAGAAGTTACTTACTTTTTCGTATATTTTACAAAGAAATGTTAACATGTAGCAAACTTCCACGTTACTTTCGTCGATACACGATGAAAAAAGTAGTTTCAGAAGGGTATACACCCTAATTAAGTTCGAAAGAGAAACAATTTAGTGTTTCTAAGTATCAGCTTTCCTTCTATAATGACGTCTGTGTCTCACGTTCTTCCAAAATAATTGTAAATTTTGTAATCGCAGTTGCCTGTTTGCCTACTTTTCCAAAATGAAATGTTTCACGATTTAAGTTTTCTAAGATATATATTAGTTCATTCGGTTAGTTTTTAGTCCTTATAATTGTACTATCAGTTTGGGAACACCATACGACAATATTTCACAAAATATGAGTGTGTCTTGGAGCCGCGGTCGCTCACAGAGTGACCGTTGCTCAATGATAGAGCGTTGGCTTAGTATTCGCGAGGTCCCCAGCGTCCGACCATCTCGATTGAGGTTTTTCCTTAGTCATACCAGGCATATGCTGGGATGGTACCTACAAAAATAGGCCCTGGCCGTCTACCCTCCTCCCTGTCCAGCTTTGAGCCTCAGATGGCTAAGGCCTTAAAATAAAAATTCTCCCATCATCATCCATTCGGTCTGATCCAAAGTTGCCTAAAGCCCTTAAATAAAATTCAATTCAGCGAGAGCTATTTAATACAATTAGATCAGTAGTAGATAAGCTGCTTTGCGTTTTCATCCTTCAGCATACACGTATGTAAAGTTCCATTAAGTTTAAATTGTTTTTAAGCAATTTATGAAGAAATTAAATAATTGATACAAATTCATTTTGCTTACTAAAAAGTAGATAATGTTATGAAACAACATTTTTTTGTTTTGTAAACAAAAACTGAGTTTTCTGTTTTATTGTTTGTTCGTTTTCATATGTATTACCAAAATAAACATATTTGTAATCCAAATTGCAAACTTTAATGTGAATTTTTTCCTACGTGATCTTCTAAAATTTTGTGTAATCTGAAATGAAAAAATAGTTAAAATTGTAGGTCCATCACTTTGGTTTGAGTTTACATCACTAAGAACCTATTATCATGTAAGGACTGAAAGCTAAATGTCAAGCTTTACACATGATTCAAAGAACAGAATGATAAAAAATACTGCACTTTATTTCTACTTAAAAGAATAATCAATCTTTATATTTTTTTAATGTTTTAAATAGTTATTACTATTTACCTTTTATTGCATTGTTAATGGCGATTTAGTATTTTTCTAGAAGTGAATTTTACTTTTGTAGTGTTAATAAGCTTTCTTCACTGATTATTTTGTGTTTCAGATTCAGGGTTGCATTGGACTCCAACATACTGGATTAACAATGAGGGCCAGTGTAAGGAACAACTTAAGAACAAGATCACTTGGGAAAAGGTACTAGAACTGTAGAACAAATTCTGTTAACGTAGATTTAATATGTAGTCATTGATTGGTTGGGATTATTTATCGTCGTGTTCTGAGAATGAACTGGAGCCAATGACAACCAAAAGCAGTTAAGGGAAGGGAGCTACTCCCTGATACTTGTTTCTGTAAGTAGCAAACATTCCCAAATGACAACGGAGAATACCTAAAAAAACGAGTACACTGAATGGTATGTAAAATAGCACACACAATTTAACACCACTGTATCTGTTAGTGTAAAAAGACATTAACGGTCAGGGTCAGGAAGCGAAAATCGACAGATACCTGTAATCTTGCTCTTGATTACAGCGGTTCTACCCAGCGCAACTACTTTCTTTCTGTAAATTGCAGATATAAAGTGAAATTCACTTTTGAAATTATATTATTTCATTTGAAATCAGTTTTAGTAGTAGATATATTGCCACGTAATTAGTGTTGTACGAGTCACATTGATCCTCCCGGAAAATGTTTTTTTCTTCAACTTGGATTACATATAAATTGTCAAGTCACCGCAATTTTATTTGTTTGTTTTTAATCATTTTTAACATTTAATGTAATCTTAAACTATAATCTACAAAAAGACGGGACACACATATCCTATTTTTATGGTATATTTATTGTTTATTTTAATATGTACAATATTGTGTACAGTTTGTCAATAAACTTGAACACACAGTAGAACTAACGAAATGAATTGGAAACCGTTTGGATATTCAGATAACGTGGAAGAGTGATAAGTTTTTTTTTATTAAAAAATAAATAAACTGATTTTGTACATCGGTTTGGCAATTAAACTAGGCGTATCAAAGAGTGATGTGAACAATAGAAGTGAACATTCAATCTAAAAATAGATAGATTGTAAATGTTTGGCAGTTGGTGTAATTGTATTATCCAACAAAGATCGACAAGTTCAGTTATATACATAATCCACCTAAGCAAGAAAAATTCTTACGGAAGTGCCTCAGCTCAACAGTTTGTAAGTTTTTTTTTTTGTTTTCATTTATTTTTGACAAAGTAACTGCATGCTGTAATTATTATTTGAAATTGCGTTCTAAATGTCTTTGTAATTGGATACCTTGTAATAACAACCCCTTGACAGGATATGGTAAATTAATACAAATTTAAAAAAAAAAATACTTTTAGTATTTTTTCCATTGTTTGTACGTACAGTTGACATCGTCAGATTGAACGAGGGCAAGGTAAATTATTCCACTGTTACGTACCGACATCCACGCTGTGCATTGAGGCCCGCCACCGGGCGGTTTTTATTATTGTAGTACGGTCAGTAAAGGTTATTTTTATGAACTTTCCGACCGTGAAAACTGAAAAAAATCCGTGAATTCGATTATTTAGTTTGAGTGAGAACCCTGTTTTTCTATGATCGTGATGTAATATGTTAATTAACTGTAGTTATATGCGAAAATAAGGATTTTTTTTTCTTTGCAGTTTAGTATAACGCATCCATCACCCAATACAATAGAGCCAAATAGAAACTTTCAAAAGTTGAACCCACATTGTAGTCACTAAGTAATATACAACCATAGCTCTACCAGCACATTTTTTTTTTTTACATGTTATGCGCGGTAAGAAAGTAAAAACGTATATATTATTTTTTGGTAGGGGTACTAGGGTGTTCGGATTTTCGGAAGAATCCGAAATTGGAATCCCAGTTCGTTATTCCGGAATGACTATTCCAATTTGTAGTTTCATAATTGAATTCAGGACTTCTCAACAGCAGTGTCACCTAGTGTTGTGGCACTAGTAACTGTAAAAGGAAGAGACGCAGTTAATTTTCATATCTTGATCTTAACATTCTCATACTAGTGTGTTCTGCAATTCGCGCTGAAAGAGCAGTACGTTTGCCAGTGTATTATTCATCATTTCGTGCTACGTTTGACTGTCATTAACCGATAGTCTGCATTGACAACATTCCAAACTCTTCCGATATTTCTGTCAGACGTTCATAGCTTAGAGATCAGAAATTACATTACAACTCCAATTTTCTCGTTCCAAACTCTCGGCTTGTCAGAATTCGTGAATTTAAGGCTTGCGGTTTCTGAAATTGACTACGAACTTTTGAACACACCTATTATTACTATGATCAGTTCTGTGTCTAGTTATGTTTTTAGATTTTTTACTTATAAAAATATTTTATCTTGTAGATTCCCTTGCTCAATGACTCGCCACTTCATGACTTTAGGGGAGACCAACTTGTACGTTTTCGAGGCATGATTCAGGATATGTATGATCCAGAATATTTTTTTGAAACTTACGAAGTTACGAATACTACTACAGGTGAAAACTCCGTGAGATGTGGAAAATTTAAAGATGTGATAACGTTTGAGGTGAGTTGCAATATTTTTAGTTTCTCTTGTCTACTAATCGAGCAAAATTGTAGGTTATATATATAATGCACAGTCATATTCAATCCACTATTGGATGAGGCCTCTCCCGGAGGAAGGAGGTGGTATACTGCTCCCACGCTGACCAGACGTGTTGGGAGAGGAGAGCCAAGCTCTCAACTGTGATCGCTACCTCTTTATTCAGATAGCTCCCCAATTGGCCTCACGACGCTGGGTGGACGCCACACAGGCAACACCATCTGGAGTACTGCAACGGTCACCCGTCCAAGCACTGACCAGGCCCAGAGCTGCTTGACTTCGGTGATCTTACGGGAGCCGCTAGACCCGCTCGGCTAGGGCGCTTTAAATACACTTGCAAAAAACCTGAATTTTACTACCAGGCTCCTGATCCAAATGAAACCTTGCTTAATCGACTCAGGAGGGTCGATATTTCATTACTCCTGGTAGTAAAATTCAGGTTTTTTTCCAAGTGTATTTGGAAAGAAAAGGGGGATTCCTTCATCCAACAGAACTCAGCGACAATATATATATATATATATATATATATATATATATAACTACAAAGAAGAGCCGGGAAGACAATTTAAGGTAAATTTTAGACAAATTAAGGAGAAAAAAGGATTACTTACAGCTTACTAACTCACTAGATCACACAAAAAAAAATCACTATATTTCGTGTATTCACACTTTTTCAAGTAGATAATAAGACAGCGAAGTACACGCTATACAGTTATTATTATTTCAAGTTCCGGATATCTACGCGCTACAGCAATCAGTTGTTCTCCAGTTTCGATGTTTCGTCCGCTACGTGTCGCCACTGTCTCTTCAAACGTACTTTGTAAACACGTGAACTTCGCTGTCTTTCTCTCTACTTGAAAAAGTGTGAGTACACGAAATATAGTGACTTTTTTGTGTGTACATGTGAATATGTTGATCTAGTGCGTTAGTAAGCTGTAAATAATCCTTTTTTCTCCTTCATTTGTGTAAAATTTACCTATATACATATATTTAACAGCGTTGTATTCTATTATATCAAAGGTAAATGTTGATAGTAATGATAAATAGTAGATGTAAGAATCGTCAGTAAGTAACCAGGGCTGGGTTGCAAGAAAAATACTTAAGTGTAAAATCTGTCTTAAGCAGACCATCGAACTCTACATAATACTGGAGTGACTACTTAAATCAGTCACTTTAGTATTATGTAGAGTTCGATGGTCTGACTTAAGTCAGATTTTACACTTAAGTATTTTCTTGCAACCCAGCCCAGGTTTCCAGTTTACTCGGAATATTTCCTATAAATAAACGTTACTTGTTCTTTTGTCCCTGCTCTGTAGTTTTACCTGCTTGTGAAGGTGAGATGAATTTGTAGTAGGTTCGTGGTGATAGGATTAATGCATTAAATATTCATGATAAATTATTACAATTTGGTCAGCTTTTTAGCTATGGTAGTAAATTTGTTCTACCTAAAATGTACAGTCCGTATGATCATCTTCATTTGAACCTACAGGATGACTGCAAAATATAATATTATTTAACTTTATATATGTGTAGTAAATGGTAAGGTGATGTAGTGTGTGTAGTATATGTGTAGTAAATGGTAAGGTGATGTAGTGTGTGTAGTATATGTGTAGTAAATGGTAAGGTGATGTAGTGTGTGTAGTAAAACGTCAAGTGATTTAATTTATTTTATATGAAGAAATGGAAATAAAGTTCCATAATGCGGATATGAAAGTGTGTAGGGACATAAAAATGGTCGTAATCACATTAGTGCAAACTATGAAAAATGGATAAATAATTAAATAAAATAAAAACAGTAACAACCACAGTAAGTGTTTAAAAAAAAAAAAAGAAGATAACTGTTCGTTTAAAAATAAGTAGTGATTACGCTATTATCTGAAGAACTTAACAAAAACAGACTCTTATCACTAATCAGATGAGTACAGTGTAACCAACCAAATATAGCTCTGAGCAGAATTAAAAATTGTATAGAAACAGGCGACTCCGAGTTGTCTGTCTGTATCTCTTTCGCTCGCTACTGTTTTGGGCTGGACGGATAGACTTGTTTTTAAGCAGACAAAGTTTGCCGTTTTATTTTTATTTGTCTTGTTACAAGTCAATTTTCAGTTTTCGATATAGCTCAGGGTTCCCACTCACCTGGAATCCAGCTTAGCACTGAAAAGCCAGGGAATTTCACTAAAAATGTCTGAAAACCTGGAAAAGTCAGGGAATTTGTTTGTAAAGATAAAGATAAAATTAATTGTATGGGCGGTAACAGCACTATGGCTTACGCCCGTCCCGGGAATTTGTTTTGTAGTTTATTTAGCTACAGCAAGCATTTAACGTTAGATCGTTTTTAAAATTACTTGGAGGCTAATGTGCCAACCATGAAGCAATTTAAGAAAAGAATGCAGTGAAATATTTTGATGTATCTTTATTTTGCCATGGAATTATGATATATATACAAAATGGGGGTACCTGGAAATTTCTGAGTAGTGACTTGTAAAACCTGGAAATGTCAGGGAATTTGATCTTCGCAAATGAGTGGGAACCCTGTAAGCTTTACGCGTTGGGAAAGTGTTCTAAATTGAAGTCAGGTGTCTGTGAAAGTGTTCCTGGTTAAAATAAGTGTAATTCAGTTTTGCAATATTTCTTTTGTTAAATACAGGTGGATTGTAACAGCACACTGAGGTTTAATCTTCATTTTTTTTAGTGTAGTATACATTCTTCTACACTGATTGTATTACATTGAATTATCCTATTTGGAGACTCCAAAACAACTGAATAAAAAAAGGCATAATAAAAACTTTGAAAGATCTGTTTCGTAACACAAAAGTCAGAATCGAACCAATATGATTACGAAACAAACGAAGAAAGTTATATGCCTCTTTCAAACAGTCCTTAAGATAACACGAATCAGCAAAAGATGAGCTAACAACAAAATGGGGAAGAAGACAGGTTTAAATTGCAAGCCTTGTATGGAAAATCAGATACAACAAAGATACTAAGAGGAAGAATACATTGATAAGTATGAATGCATTTTATAGGTTCTATACAATGATAGAGCACTGAAAGTAATGTCGGAGGGAAAAAAGAGAAGGAAAAAAGGGCCAATAGAAGGTACAGGCGGACAGACTAGGCCGAAAATAAGTTAATGCCCCGTAATACTAAAAGTAGAAAGTTGTAAACAGGATTTTTTTTACATCTTATTTATTCTGACTTATGTAGAATTTCAGTGTAGAGTGTAGACAGAATTACAATGTAGACATTGACTTCAAAACTAATTATCTGTTTTGCATTTTCGTTTTTCTATGTATAGTTCTCCAAAACTAATTTGCGCGACTGAAAAGTGCGACATGTGGCAACAACGGATTCAAACACCTACAGTAGTTGCCAACCCACAGAACGGAAGTTTTTCGGGTTGAAGAAGGAAGATGAACATTAATATTAACGATGGACATTTTGCATCAAAGGTGTAATTATTAATATCGAAATCAGTGATTCCGCCAGATCCCCAAATCCTGAAAAGTACCCTCGACTTTGATTTTTTTTTATGCTCAAAAACGATAGAAACTTAGAAACACCAATTACAACCCCTCCCATTTTGATTTTCACTTCCTCAAGCTGAAAATCCTGCGGAATCCACAGTCTACACTATGATAAATTACATCTATTGTCCAACATTTAACGAACTTCGGAGCGACAATGGGTAGGCACGTGGGATCGAACTCCACGGCCGACTATTCTGACCAACGTTTTCTAGTGTTTGTCTGTTTCACCAGCCGAATGCTGGGATAGCGCCTTACGAAAAGTCCTGACCAGTACCTTCCTCACCCTTTACCTAACCCATCCCGACTTGAGCAACAGATGCCAAAGGGCCTTAAACACCCAATTCAATTCAATCCAGCTTTTAAAAGAGGGTAAGTGTGGAAAAGGTAACGAACAGGATCATGGTCTATGCACCATCCGGCATTCACCTGTTGTATCTGTAAAAAATGGAAAATATTAGTCAGGACGATTGGCGGCGTCACTCCCCAGTGTTGACCAGAAGTTCGTAGTCAAAACCACTAGACCCCAGCGGATGTATTACTATTATAATTGTAATAATATGATAACGTACCTTCAGCACATAGAAGGAATAATAAACCTGAAAGAAACAGAACAGTACCGATAACACTGAAGTAGATTAAAATTATGAATATGTTCTGAAAATAAGAAATGTTCAAGTATTTTCAAAGACACACAATATTCTAAAATACATGTTAATATCGCCCCAGTTTTGTTAAAACAAATAAGAAGTATCTAACGAATTTTTAACATGATGGGCGCACGAAATTCAAACTTAAGTTCAACTAGGTAATCTTCTTTTAAATGAATGTTGTGTATTGGTTACCTAAAACATAAACAGCTAAGAAAGAGCGGTTATTTATTATATTACCAAGAGAGATACTAAAACTAAATTTTAATTAAGTCTTTATCGTGTACTGAGCACATTGGGAGAGAGAGGATGATAAGTTTGATATAGTGTGCACTACTGCATATCCACTTCACATCTACTTGGGCCTTTATTTCCTCAAATATTCAACTTATGTTTGATTTTGGGTTTGTCATGTATTCGAAATATAGTCAGCTGAACGGTAATATAAGAGTAGATATATTTATTGATGGCAGAATAGCCAGAGATGCTCAAAATAGCGAAAACTGAACTGCCAGTGCTGCCCAGCTGTTACTACTATACATTGGGAAAGAAAAGATATCTAGTATTAACTTATAGCCGAGCGGTTACAAACGCAGTACTTCTCTATTTTTCTACGGGTATCTGTGTTCGAGCCCAGTCACAGGCACCAGTTTTTTCTTCAGGCTTGCTTATTATGAAATTGTTATAGTTTCTCAATATTGAAGTTCATTTTCTCACATGTCTTTTCAGTAATAACAAAACTAACGGAATGAGTGCATTCAGTATGTTTCACAGAAGGAAAAGAAGTAATAAGCTTCAAGGATGTGTGCTTGTTAGGGTGAACGACGAAATATTTGACGGGTAAGGGGAAGAATTATGAATCCCTATATTTGGTTGAATTCGAACTAATGCACTGTGGGTCAGATGACCTAAAAAGTCACGCATACCCTAATTTTTCAAAGTGAATGTTTTGTGATAAGTAACTTCCATAGCAGCTGAAACGGGGCCAGTAACAGAAAAGCGAATCCATGCGTGGAGAGCGATCCCAATTGAAAGGTATCAATATTAATGGTCATGTCTAACTTTATCAATATCGTTAATTGGGATTGGTGGAGCACCGCAAACGTCACATTTCGTAGAAAAGCTGTTAATGTTATTGCATTAGCATAATGTGATTGATATGAACGATATTTTCTTATAAACGCACTACTGTTGGGTTCAACTTTTGTATTCCACTTTCTGTATATGAAATATCCTGGCGCATTTGCGCTACACTTTCCTTCTTGAAGTGTATTTTCAGTGACCTGCAATATCTAGTTGAAGCAGGAGAGGATTCTGCCAAAACGAACATTAATTTCACAGTAACAGATCACATTATCTTTTCACAGTGAATTACAGATTGATTTAGTTCGTCAAACATTTCTTATATATGCGTGAATATCTGTAGTTTTTAAACGTGTAAACAATTTCCTGAACTATTGTTTCTAATTTCTGTGCAAAATCAGTCAATTTTACACCCATTATGGCATGATACAATTTTTACTGCCATTTGCAAAGGGACACACATGGGCAGCTATATTTTTCACATGTTACACCTAACAGGCTTCAGCAATGCTTGCATTTCAGGTGTACATCGTAGTACATTTTTTGACGGACACATATTGTAACCGCTGATACTGATTACACGAACTTGCAGAGCTTCATTTACACCACCTCGTATTCATCATCATAATTTGGAATTATATGATTAATGTACACAATCATACTGATATATATGTAGTCATAATCATATATATGTAATCATACTGTAATAATAATTGTAACAGTAAGTAATTACTCATACTGATACTTTTTGCCAAATATCGCCTGAATTTCTACTGTAGTTTTTGTTTTATGAGCTACTGAATATAAACTAACGTTTAACAACACTTTGAATGCATACAGACAATGTAAATGTAAAGCTACAAGGAAAATTCATACTCCATGTTAAACCTTGGGGTCTTGTTAAACTATGGAACTGTTACCTTTCACAAAGCATTCACTTTGAAAAATTAGGTTATGCGCGACTTTTTAGGTCATCTGACCCACTGTGCATTAGTTCGAAATCAACTAAAAATGGGGATTCATAATTTATTTTTTTCCCTTACCCGTCAAATGTTTCGTCATTCACCCTAGCAAGCACAAATCATTGAAGTCTATTACTTCCTTTTGTAAAACATATTGAATGCACTCATACCGCTAGTTTTGTTGTTACTGAAAAGACATGTGAGAAAATGAACTTCAGTATTGAGAAAATAAAACAATTTCATGATAAGCAAGTAAGTCTGAAGAAAAAATTGGTGCCTGTGACCGGGCTTTAGATACCCGTAATTCAGAAAAGGAAAAAAAAAAAAAAAAGTGAGAAGTACTGCGCTTAACCACTCGGCTGTAAGTTAATACTAGATATCTTTTCTTTCCCAATGTATAGTAGTAACAGCTGGGGAGCACTGGCAGTACAGTTTTCGCTATTTTGAGGTTCTCTGGCTATTCTGCCATCAATAAATATATCTACTCTTATATTGCCGTTCAGGATACTATATTTAGAATACATGACAAACCCAAAATCAAACACAAGTTGAATATTTAAGGAAATAAAGGCACAAGCAGATGTGAAGTGGATATGCAGTAGTGCAGACTCTATCAAACTTATCATGCTCTCTTTCAATGTGCTTGAAACTACTTTGTCACTTTTCGCAAAACTCGAGCGCAGTTCATAGATTTGATTTAAGCACGTTCTTGCACATTTTTTTGTGACGTAGTGTTGTGTTATCTATCATCAGTTTTGCTACAGAACAAACAATGACATAGTTTTGTATATCTCTAAGAAAAACATGCTCAAATATACAAAACTATGAACTGAGGTCAAGTTTGGGAAGAAAGTGACATCGTGCAGTTTACTTCCGAGATACAGATATAAAGTCAGGAAATCTACCAATAATAACAACAATTACTATTATTATTATATCAGAATATTGTAAACATTCTCTGACGAAAGGTATTTTTCGATCCTCTATTAGCACGTGTCTCACTGTAAAATTGTGTTTACAGGTTTGTAAAATTTTATAACAGGATTGAAATGTTATAGTTTACATCGCAGTCAATTGTGACTGAGAAAATTTAGCCATCAAGGAAACTTGGAAAAGTCAGAGAATTAAGTTGAGCAAAGAAACTGTAGCATCTTCGTAAGGGCGAAACTTGGAAAATTCATTGGTCAGTAAATTCGTAAAACTTTGTGGTCTATATATACTTCTTTCTTTCGAGTGACGTAGCGGAAACTTCGTGGCCCCCCTCAAAATCGGAACACTGAGCCCCACTCCCAACCTAACACCTTATAACTAGTTAAATATGCGAGGAAGGGCATAACTTAAAATAATGACGTTATTACCATATAAGCCAATGATAGGTTACTCAAATTTAGAAGGAAAATACGCAAATAAGAGGTTAGGCTGTTGGAAACATCGTCGCCTTCGGAGATTTTTTTCAACAAAGTTTTCCACGATTGAGTCAATGTTCAATCTACGGCCACGGTGAGATTCTGTGTTCAGAATGCTGAGAGCTGCCAAACGTTCTTGTATCATGCAACTTCAAACGTAGGTTTTAATCGATTTTAACTTGGGAAATGACCTTCCAGCGCTTGCAACAGTCACTGGTAGCGTTAGAAAAAGTCTGTTTTCTTTTCATTGTACCACTTAAATATGGTCTTTTGGTAAGCCCAGACATTTCAGCTTGCCTGCCCTAAACATTAGATCACAGTCACAACTCAAACACTTAAACTTACAATGAAGATACTGGTAGAAAAATCTACCACTTCAGTCCCTGGCGTCCTACACAAGAACAGACCTGGAAATAAACGGCACTAACGTTGTTTTGAACTTCACCGAATTGTTTTATATCTCCTACTATTGTGCCACAGAAATTACGCGAACCATCACGATAAGACGCCTCCGCCAACATTGTTTAACGTAAACATCGATTGTTAGTCCCCAGACCTGCTCATTTGAAACGTAGCGAAAGATTAGGATCGGCTTTGCGGTGTTTATAAACAATCAGCCTAGACGACACATGGCCTTTTGTTTTTCATTACATGTCTTTGTAAGTGTACCACTGTTGCAAAAGAAATAGTGAGCGAAAAATACTGCTGAATATCATAGTGCTCCCATAAGCATATTACTATTCCCCATGTAAATAGTAGTGAATAAAATTTGCTGTGGGGACCCCTAAGACGAAGGCTTTCGAGCTATCACTACGCCACTGTTTCTTTTTGTTGCTCTTCCCCCGTTCGGATAGAATTTTATTGAGAAAGTGAAAAACTACCAGGGGAAACCACAGCTACTATTTTCTGAACAAGTGATCTTGCATCTCATGAATCAGAGCTGATGTCATTGCTTAAAAGAGTTTTTGTTTCTCATGGAATTTTTGGTTTATGAAAAGAGATTTTCAGTTAACAAAGAAAGTATAATTTAAAATCAGTCTCAGGAAAATCAACATGGCTCGAACCCATTAGTATGCGAAGTAGTACTGCTGAGAAAGTAGAAATGAGTTATATGAGAAATATTCGGGCAAGATATAAAAGGGTTCTAAAAGAAAAAGGGGAAAAACTAGAATGGCAGAGAAACAAACTGAACTCCTAAACTTGCAAGAAAAGAGGAAATTACTTTTTAAAGCTGAAACAGCACAGTTACTTGAACATGAAATTCGCGAGTACAAAAGCAGTTGTATCAAGTTGTTTCACGTAATGTGTGTGTCGGGTAGAAGTGTTTGGGGAAACATGAAAGTTTGCGTTTCTTTATACATTTGTGCGTTAGAAAAACAAAGTTTATGGTGTATTAGTCTTTAGTTGTCTTGTGATAGAGAAATCGGAAGTCTTAAAACTTCAGAACAGTCGTGTAATATGTTAAAATCATTGTATATGTTACGAGAAGAGTTGATAGCTGAGACTGCTGAAGTGAAGTTGGTTCCTGCAGTACGTGACAATTTTACATTATGAAACAGGATTTACTGCCTTCGTAATGAGCGCATGAGTGTTGACATTTCCTATAATTAGAAGGCCGCAAATAATGCTTAAAACTTAAAACTATATAAGACTTTAGTGTTGACAGTATTTACAGATTGGTTCTGGAAACCTTGAAAGTCACTGAAAAGAAACTTTCGAAATGCGTAATTATCAGAAGCTTACTTACTGCAACTGACTATGAATTTGTATATTTCTAGATTGATTTCCAGCTTAGTTCCTTTACACTTCAGTTTGATTTTTATCCATCAAATTTTAAGTTTCCGTTTTGCCCGAGCTGAAAGAAGCTTAAATGGAAGTGGTAAAAATAACTTTGTCCAGTAGTCCATTTTACCACGTTTTTATTAACTCACTTTCTTGTCTGTCTGTTCGGTACAAATTTTGCAATCGATTTTAAACTAACTTCCCGATGAGCTAGAGACTTCAAACTTTAAACATAGCTCAGAACTGGATGACAATGCAATATTCAATCATTAGATATACGACAGAATATTCTAGTTAGTTGTAATTAATTAATTAATAAAATAATTGGAAATTATCCTTAAATGCACGCAACACCGAATGTACTGTGTGAAGTTCGGGTTGCCTATCTCGCAGGGAGTTTAACATTCATGTATTATACCTAAAAAAATCAATTAGAAAAGGATTTTTTTAAAAAACACGCACTTTTAAGATGGACTAAAAGTAAAAAAATAATAAATTGGATTAATCTTATGGATCGGAAAATAAAAGCGAGGGTGCTCTTGCTTGCATTATCATAAAACCATAATATCTAAGAGCACCCACGCTTTTATTTTCCGATTCATAAGATTAATTCAATTTATTATTTTCAACTTTTTAGTCAATCTTAAAAAAGCGTGGTTTTTAAAAATCCTTTAAATTTTTTTTTAGCCTAGGTTGTGTGTTTGCATAATGGTATATTCATTTCTTTTTCTTTGTTTTTTTTTTAAAGAAAAGAAATAATCTTTGGCTATAATTTTGACGTAACTCTTCGTTGTGTTGTGACGAAAGAAAGTAGGTATAGCTGAAAAACTGAGTAAAACTAAGCGTTGAATAATAATTTGGAAATTACCCGAGTTTTGTTTTAACGAGTGGGATCTTTCTTTTTGTATCCGGGTGTACATTTGAAGAGCACAGGGAAGGAAGGGAGATGTTCATTAAAAAGAAAAAATGAAAATTGAGTTTGTACTCCTAACAGTGGCAGCTAACCGCTAGGAAGGTTTCAATCCAAAAGCGCAAATAATTCACAAGCAACAACGGTTTTTACAGTATCAAGTAAATGGGAGAGTTAAACTTTCAAATCTGTATTCATGGACCCCCGCACCCGCTTCCCCTTCACTCTTTCCCTGTACTCTTCATTCATGTATGTAACTTTTTTCTCATCTACAGAAAGGAAGATGAGCTTGATGCTTTGAGGGTGAAATTTTTTTTCGGTATAGACATACTTTGACATTTCCCATCCATTACTGTGTCACGTAGACGTATCATGTTGTAAAGGAAGCTCTTTTGTGAGTAACTATTGCATCTGTTCTGTTTTTGTGATTTTCCATGTAAGTTCGTGTTACTTGTAGAAAATACTAAAGTACTTTTTTTTGTTTGTTTCAGAAAGACGAGAAGGTATTATTTGATTCTCCTCGTAATAAAAACTGCGAGAGACAAACATATTATTGCATATCAGTGCCAGCCGAGAATTCGTGGGTCTTATCAGTATCCTTTCATTACAATTCCGACGTAAGCAACAAGGTGGGAAATCTATCTGATGCACATGTAATAATTTTCGATGGAAGCAGGGGGTTATTTGTAGGAGGTGAAGAGGAAAAATTCCCTGGTACCTTACTCACCTGTTTTCCTGTAGGGAGAGAAAGATCAGTGTATTTATGTCCAGTACTCAAATGGGTGTGGGTACGCTTTGGGCGTTATTTTACCCCTTATCTCTTTCGGTGATAGATCATACCCTAGATAGAAGTAACTAGAAGTTTTATTTAGTTACCTTTAATTGTAAGCAAATTGTGGGTGTGTAGTAACAAGTGTTGTGATGTAAATAGACATCGATTCTTTTCGTGCTTTTCGACTGAATACCAGGCACTGGGACGGAAAGCAAAGTATGGCAGTACAAGCTTCCTAACTTCTGTATTTTTGGGTCATACAACTGCACTGGATGTACTGTCTACAACAGTTTCATCTCAGTTCACGTATTTCAAGAAAAAATTATACTAGTCAAGTCATCGATTTTCTTCATTATATTTCTGTGAGGCTTTTATGGAAATTTAAGAAACACGTATTTTTCATTTTCCGAAAAAAAAAAAAAAAATATTCTTAAATAAAGTTCACTGTTGTTACTTATTGAAGCTCAAAACACTTTTACTACTTGTGACATCATATGTTAGCGGGGTAGCACCACAAGTCCTAAATTGCACATGTCCTGAATTGCAGAAGTTCTAAAAGACGAGAAGCCAATTCTCTGGATTTTGCATAAATCCTAAATTGCAGAAGTCCTAAACTTTTTGTGTGGCGCTGCTATCGCGTCGCAAGCCAGTGTCGAGCTTACATTTCTATATGGGAATATGTATTAACTTAAAGATGTCTCAATATTCAGGAGCCTAAATACCATTTAATTTTGTTAACTTACGTGTGTGTTTGATTATCCACTATTATTAGACTAAGTCTTTATTTAGCTCTTACAGGCATTCTTTATTACTAGATCCTTATATCATTAAATGCCGTTGGTCAGAGAAAATTGTTGGTTTGGAACCTTGAAATCAGGGAAAAAGATGAGTCATTTTGTAAGAACCCTGTAAAAAACCTCTTTGCAGCAGGTATGAGGCACAAGAATCTCACTAACATTTTATCTGTTTTTTTTTTTTTTTTAATTTTTTTCCTACCTTTTGTTTTTATATTAATGAACAGTTTTCAATTACTAAGTGTAATTTAATTGATCAAACTGTGTTGTAAACTTTAGCTTCAACTGGCTCTGTTACGATTTGGTGGGTATATTCTTCAGACGAAAACCAGTTTTTGAAGCAGAAAACTGCTTCTCTTTACTGGCATTCATTTTATCTAGAATCGGAACAAATAAGCTTTGTTTCTGATGCTATCACGAGGTGACCCAGAAATATACAAGAGCGAAACTTAGTGTGAGTACCCAACAGACACATTTTTTTTTTTCTGGTGTGCTTCTGTACATTGTTTATCCAGTTCTAATCGTTTGTAATTCTGTGCTTTATACATTTTTTTACTGTGTTAATATTCCTTAACACTTTTCCATACATCTAATCAACCTTCTACAATGAATAGCAATAAATCATGCAGAAGTCAGAATTTGAAAAGAAGTGCTTGTGATGAAGAAATGGAAGTTGATCCAGAGAAAAGTACGCAAGAATTAGCTAGTTCTAGTTTATCTCCACCCAAGAAACATTGTGAGGTGCAGGAACCTAGTCGCGACACTAGTACAACCTGTGCAACTAGTTCAAGTTCACAGAATCCTAACGACGAAATTAGGAAAACGTTAAATTTTCCTCTTCCAGAAATGGAGGGAAAAGCATGTTTGCTGAAGGTAGGTAGCATCAGTTATATATTCCAAGACCGTTAATGTAAGCTACGCATATGATGTTTGTATTAGCATGTTAATTTGCTGTGAATATATTGTGAAACTAACGATGGTAATTAATTTCAAAAGAATTTACGGACGCTATTAAATGTAGTGTGCAAAACTGAGACAAATGCATAGCTAAAAATTAAATCAGATTAATTTTTGCTGTGTTTGTGAGATGAAAATATTCAAAAGTAGTATTTGGCTACATTGGTTTAAACAGACTTTGACTCTGACATATTCATAATGCCTAACCCCGGACAGTCCACGTACTCCTACTTTCTACCTAGTACCGAAGATTCGCAAATCAGGTAATCCAGGCCGGGGCCGGGGCTATAATTACTACTGAACGTATTTATGCTTTTGTTGACTCCTTGCTACAATCATATTTCAAGCGCTGGCTGAGACATACGCGACACCTACCTCTTCGCAGAAATAATTCGTAAATTACAACTTCTCACTTTTGACAAATCGCTCTCACTTCCTTGTACGCCAACATTTCTTACGTCTATGGCCTAATAACTTTGGAATGCTTACTTAACCAGAGATACAAACCCTATATCCCAACCACAGCTTTCCTACAACCTTGTTCTCACGTGTAACAACTTTGCCTTCGACAAGCTTCACTAGCTTCTAATCCGAGGAACAGCAATAGGTATGAAAATGGCTCCTTCGAACGCCGCTTTGTTCATGAGCAAGAGATTGAACATGATTTCCTATAAACTCAAGCTTTGAGTCCAGGGCATCTTACCACCCTGGAAAACCTGGAGAACCTGGAATACTCAGGGGAATTTTATATATCTGAAAAACTCAGGGAATACTCGGAAAAATCTGTAATTATGAGGGAAACTTACGGAAATTCATGATGTGGTTGGTAAGAGCACTGCCCCGGCAAGGCGGATATCGTGGATTTGATTCCCACTGCTGACCGGATCTTCAATGTGTTAAATTCATCTGTTTTAAAGATTTTTTTTTTTTTTTTTTTTTTCATTTGTGAAATACTAATAATGTACAAGATGCTTTGACTGGGTGGTGCTGGTATTAAAAAATGTCCTTGCGTATTATTTACATGTTCCACTATGCTAAGAACTTCGGGAATTTTGATAAAATTATCATGGAAAACTCACGGAATTTCAAGTCCCAAAACTAGTAGACACCATGTGTTCAACTACCAAATATTCTTCTTATCAATCGTATTTGTTTCTTCCTCCACTGCTGGCGTTATCTCAATCTGGATTATTCGCCGCTGAATGTGCGGATTTCACTAACACTATCTTCTCCTCCGTGTCTAACTTTTCTTCTTGTATACCTCGAATGCTACTGTCCGTGCCGGCCGGGTGGTCGAGCGGTCTGCGTCGGTAGGCTATTGACTCAACGGTCCCGGGTTCGAGTCCCGGCTGGGGCATGGGTGTGGATTTTAACACTTAACAGCTAAAGGCAAATCGTGACGGGCCGAAGTCCAAAGTTACTAAACTGGCCCATATAAAAATAAAGTTTACCAAAAGTTTTTTTTGCTACTGTCCGTCTAACTCATGATATTGTTCGTACTGATGAATCAACGGTATCTACTGAGACTAATTGACAACTATTATTTTGTTTACATCTCAAACTCCGAGGATGTTATTTTGGTTTCCATTTTCAAGCAACGTTGTTTCTCTGCTTTTTTACTCCATGATTCACTGCCATTACATTCAAAGATCTTGACATAAGTTGTTCTTCCGATACCAGTAAGTTTTGGTCTGATTTTGTGGATTTGGTTTTTTCCAAAACATTTGTATTAGGTCCATTTGTATTATTCCTTTCCAGCAGCTTGATTTCCTTTTATCGACAGCGTGCCTCTTTTTCTGAAACAAAAAAGAAACAGCAGCAGCGATACCAGTGATTGTGTTTTAGGCATGTTTAACAGCAAGTATTGTATGCTGGACACGTATTTAAATATTATGGAATAAACCGATCTGCAACATGTTCTCTGAGCATTAACTTCAGTTTGCTTCCGCTTAGGTAAAAAGTATGGGCCATTTTAGTTACTTATGTCTTCGGGCCCGTCTCAATTAAAGGAGTGCAATGCTTGTTGAAATCCACAAATATCCATGGCTCTGGTGGGCTTCGAACCCGCGACCAGGGAGACGCTGGCTTAACGCCTTAGACCAGACGGCCACCTCGGTCGGCAAGGTTCCGGTTAGGTGCAGTCATATTACTTGAATAATTTGTTCCATTTATCCAAAATATGGAGCTAGTATAACTAGTTCTATTGTCGTCAGTGTTCTGATTCCTGTAATCCTTACTAATACGGACTGATGTTACTGATCCTTAAAATAAACTGGTGTAACAACTCAAATTCCACTCATTATCCAAATCTACAAAACCTAGCATGACACCTTAAAAGTGCTACGTACCCTAACACAGTTCGATCTGGTCCTTGCTTTGTACATTCTTTCCCAAAGTTCATTTGTGGTCCCAACTTTAGCACTTAACTGTTTTTTTGAGCCACTCACACCACAAGACTACTAACACAATGATACTGTTTAATCTTCTTGGTATATCCATGTTGTTTGGTTCGCAGCGTATGTACATAAATACCCAAGTTCACAACAACTAGCATGAGCAGTCACACAACACTAACACTTCACAAAGGTTTTCTCCTACGGCGACATTATTATATCCTACGATGACTGAGTAATTTCATAAACCAGTAATGTACTAGCAATATTTCAAATGTATTTCACAGCTCAGAAATTACATAATCTCTTCGAGTATCTGAAGTTATACAAGAGGTCTATCGAGAAACTCATGTTTCCATCCAGTCCAGAATCTAGTGATTAATATCAGTTGAAAATGTGGAGAACAATAATTCTACCGGTAATACTTTACCGGTGATGAAAGTTGAATTTAGACCTCCGCAGGTGAACGTAAATTGCGAGCGGTCGAAAATAGGGTTATTGGAAAATTATACGGGCCCAAGATGACCGGAGAATGGGGAGACTACATAATGAAGTACTCCACAGACACTATAATTCACCCGATATTGTAAGAATAATGAGATCATGACGGCTAAGATTGGCAGGTCATGTAGATCGGATGAGGGGGAATAAAAGAATACCAAGGCGTTGTTTAGATGACAGTATTAGATTGATGTAGGTGTTCTCGATGAAAACTATGTTAACATGGGCGTCTCTGACATGTTAAAATTGGGGTGAGCGTGCATGGAAAAAGAAAGTCTGCGAGTACATCATGGCTTAGACTAACTGTAAGCCACATTATGCGTATACTTCAAACTAAATGTTAGTCAAATACTCAGATCAGTCTATGGATAACATCAGTATTAACAAAATAACATAAAAATTCTACTTGCAGTTACAATTACAATTCTACATATGCAAACTAATTAATTGATATTAATGTATTCATATCTACTTGCTTTAAAGTTGATTGGCCCGAAGATTGTTCTGAGACGATCACTGGCTGCAACAAATCAATCTGCTAACTCATCCAGGTAGAACATTATTTTTCCTCTCTCTCATGCTGTCTCTTAGGAATGTTTTGAGACGTTGCAGAGAACTGAATCAGCTTCACATGATGAAGTTTGCACCTTATCGTCTCTTGTGCACTTCAGGAGGCGTCACTTTTATTAGCATTTTCCGAAGAGGCTTCCTTAAGAAATCGATGTTCTAAAGTTCGACCTCGTCATACAAAATGGCCAGCTCCAGTTCACTGATGCACACTTTTTTGTAGGCAATGTCTCTTTCCGCTCTAGCAATCTTCTTTCTTAGGACTCACTCAAACGCATCAAAACTTCTTGTATAGTTGCTGGTGGATGGAAGAGGCAGTTCGTTGGGAACCAGCGAGTTTGTAGACTCCTTCCACAGGATCCTCCCGTTCGGCAGTGCCTCGTTTGGACTTGCTCTTCAATTGTGAGCGGTTTAGCTTCGCGCCGCTTGTTTTTATTAGGTTTTGTCGCCATCTTTTTATTCGGAATAAAAAAATGGCGTCTTTTGAAAGTAGCATAAAAATCTACTCTGCCGTGGTAACCGCTAATTGTTTGGATGGTAATGTGTTGCATTGTTGACAATGGTTCTCTGTGGAACCTTCAAGTAAATCATTTTATAAAAAAATTTGTTACCAATAATGGTTATAATTATGAAAGTTCTTGTTTTGTTTACAAATATGAAACTTAATTTGACTTACGGTTATTAATTTCTCAGTATAATTCCGAATACACTGATGGTGCCTCATAGACTGAATTAATATGGAAAATTTAAGAAGCCGGATGTGAAAACACAGTGGTTCTTCAATGCATTAGTAGTTTCCTTGCAATTTAGGTAAAAATAGAATAACCTTCCTGCTTAATGTAGCATGTTTAGTATGGTTCGTATAATACTACACGTATTAGATTGATAATTGTAATTTTAGTTAACCTACATTTTTTGTCGGTGAAATTTATTCCAATCCTGATTGTTAGGTATGTAAAGAGTTAATTGATGATATAGGTTGGCGTATTAGGTTTGAAATAATGTTATAACTACTAAGTTAATTAAATAATTTCCACCTTGGAAATTTTGCCATATTTTGAAATTGGAGTTAATTCGATACATTTTTAATATACCGGTAAACGGATTATCAAATTCAAATTGTAGTATAGTTAGCGATTAAAATATTGTACTAATAAAATTTTCTAGACGACGACAGCTTTGTGCAATTTTGGAAATTCTTTGTCTTTCGTCAACTACTCGGATCTTGTTCTTCCTCTGTGGCTGTTAACGCTCATCTGAATTTTAGCAGGGTCGGAAATGCGGATTAGATAGCCGCGTAAATTAGACTGTTTATAGACTAACCAAGAATCAAGTAAATATTTAGGTCCTTAGAATTTTTGCATTCTCTTAGAAACTCCTAATAAATGGTAAAGCATTGATTTTGAGGATAGGCAGAATACGTGGAAATTACATAGAGCTCGTGACAACGGGTAATTGTACGAATATTGAACATAAGATGGTAGCGTTTGACTATAACGTTGTAATTAGACACCCAGACTGGTAAAATGAGCACGATGTTTCTCACCAACACAGTGAATATAAAATAACCGCATCTAGGACTGTGCGATATTTCGATATATCGATCGATATTTTGTGAATATCGAAATTTCTATATTTTATAAATATCGAATTCGATATATCGATACTTCGATATCATCGATCGATGTATTATCAAACCTTCGATATTCAAAACCGGATATCGCACAGCCCTAACCGCATCCCCTGCAAGCTTCGTTGTAGTTGTTAAGTGAAATTTGAATGAAATACTGAACTTTGTCTTTGTAGAAACTCTCCGTTAGATGTTTCCATGTCTGATACAATTGCAACCTCATTACATATCACATCGACCTCTCAGATGGACTCTTGGAGTGTCTGTGTGTGTTACGGTTAGAATTTTGTATTCATTGTTGTCAGATATCCAAATACGTTGTTGTACAGTAATCAAGGTTTTCTGAAAATATTTTCTCTAGTTCATTCAAATTCGTAATTTCAAACTCAAGACTGCGTTGTGAATATCTTTGTTAAATTGTATCTATTTTCAAGTCAAACTGCTACATTCTGCTATAATCGATGATTCAGAATTTGTCTACAAATCACAGATAGCATAGGAATATGGAGTAAGCAAAAAGTTATTTCCCGAGTTTTTCAATGCATAATACAACCATTAATAGTATGGTAGAAGAGTGCTGTCGGTTGTTAATTAAGCTTTAATATTTTAGTAAACAAGTATCTAGATTTTTCCTAAGTTACAAAATTGCAGCATTGGTAATATGGTATAGAATGTGCCATGGTGAACCACTCTTGTTAGAATAGGCTTAGAAGTTCAGCACAGTTATACTTATACTCGTACATCTGAAGGAGATATAACCAGTTTCTTTCCCCCATACTTAATACGCTCACTGATTTATTTAACTCTGTAACGACTGTCGTATTCTCTGCACATTACGAACGGATCGGATCCGATGGACCCGTCTTGCTTTTAGGGCTTTTGTTTGAAAGCCAAAATTCGAGTAATTGTTGTTCATATTTTTTGTACTGTTTATTGATAAATTCTAACTACAGTTCCTTCGTTATACGTCTTTTTTTTTAAAAAAAAAAAAAAAAAAATACAGTATGTTTTAGACATTGGTTACAAGAAAGAATCCACTAACATTTGTTACACAGAATCTTTGAATGTTCACTACACACATTCTTCCTACATTTGAAACAAACTATTTAATCATTTTAGTACTGTTTATTGATAAATTCTAACTACAGTTCCTTTATTACACTTTTTATTTTCAAAACTACACTATGACAATCGCTATTAAGAGTTCATATAAAATGTTTCGCCGGCCATGAGCCATA